>NNCF01128483.1:332280-396366 GCA_002313205.1 Laupala kohalensis | reverse complement strand
ATATATATAATATATATTTTTGTGGGGCTTTAGGGCTCGTCAACAGCGAGGTCATTAGAGCCCTTAAAACTTGTACAGGTAGGGAAAATGCAGTTACGCACTAGGGAGAGCCAACATGAAACTCCCCGCGTGTGGGACTCGCCGAAAGACTCAGCCATACCCACTAAAAACCCTCCTGAATTACAACTCAAAACTCAAATCCTAACATATCTCACGACTTTATTAAAAAGATTTTTAAAAAAAAGAAGAAGAGGAAAATGAAAGATACCCTAGCCCTAATAGCGTCGGGATCGAAAAGAACAAGAGGTGACCAAGGGAGGTCAGAAAAGAGAAAGGAAGGAGCATGGCACAAGTAAGTGGAAGTAATGCCAGACTCAGCTCGGCGCTGTACCAATCCGCACCACGGGAATGTGAATGTACTCAACTGCCATTTTACTGCCCTCTTAATTATGTAGCGGAGCTACATAATAATTACCCTTAAGGAATGTGCATTGGGCAGAAGAGAATGTATATAAACTATAACATTTATTAGCGAACAATTATCAACAATTTAGTGTTCTAGAACATACCATGACAAAAGAGTGTAAATATTACCGAGCTACAATAGGCAAGAACAATTTTAGTGAAGACAGATGAATAAATAACTCGAATAGAACCAATCAAGTGCTGTAGAAAATATAGACAAAAGACGATCTGAAGCACAAAGAACGGTACTTCTTGCTAGCTATTCGCGCCGATAGGTACAGCGAAGTCGAGCTCCGGTATCGTGAAATTATCACGAACATATCTTATGGTAAGACGTTAAAACAGATAATTTTAGAGCTTGCTCAATGCAATATTGTATTGCACTATAACTCATTTATCAAGATTAGCTTAAAATTAATGAGTGAAACTGAGGTCCACATGGAACGCTATAGTCAGTGACATATCAACCTGGAACGTTGTAGCCAGTGACTATTAATCCACTAACTGTGAGTCAAAATCGACGAGAGTCGAAAATATTGATATAAGATTGTTTGAGTCAAACGATTTTCCTATTTAATGTTAATCATTTTATAATAGTTCAAATTAAATAGCTGGTAGCTTCAGTAGAGTCAATTATTGATTTATTAAATACAAGATTGTTTATCTAATCACATTGACATGTGTCGATTGACAGTTTAATCTTAGGTTTGTATTTATATGTCGAAAATCTATTTTTGTGTGTATCACATGTTTTGTTTACAGGAATCTTGTTATTTCATGCTTTGATGTGTTTCAATTAATCATACTTTGTTTAATTATTGTTTAATTATGTACAATTTTGTAGAGGATTACTCTACGAAAACAATTATAATTTGCTATTGACTAAACGTCATTCACCTTCATTTCAGTAATAAAACTAATATTATTGATTTCAAATTGATTCAAAGTATTTTTATTTAATCAATTTAATTAATGTTAAGTAACGTTAATAATTTATATTTTGATTTCGTAGTTGTTTACATAGCAAGTAAAAATCTTAAATTAAATTCAAATCCTTCTGAGAATAATAATTTTATGAAATCATTAATAACGTACCATACACGTATCTTTTAACTAGCAACAATTTCATCAAACTAAACGACCACGATAATACAAAAATTATTTTCCTCTTTTCTGTTTCGCACCGCACACATCCCATCTACACTATCTTCAAATAATATGCATCTTGTTTTCGCATTTATTAAGTTTGGACCGTTTTCTATCTTCGAGACTCCTCTTATGATGCGTTATTAAATAACTTGGTTCATCGTCGTTAATCTTACATGTTTATAATACATGGTCTATGTCTTCCACTCCATTCCCATAGACGCAGTCTTCTTCTTTAGCTTTTCCTATCGAAAATAAATTCTTTTCTAAATTTCCGTGACCTGTTAATATTTCTATTCAGTATTCTGTTTAAACCACTTCTTGTTTTTCTCTGCATACGTCACGTCCTGAATAAATTCACGTAGAGCTCTTCCCTTCGGTCCTTCTGTCCACCGTATTTGCCTTGCATTCAGTAAATCCTTGGTTAATTTTCCTTTCGCCCCTTCTTCCTTCTTGCTTTTTTTGTATCGAAAACGAATAATACACACGATTTCCTATATATAATTATTGCCTTGTGGGAACAGGTGGGACGGACATGTCGTGCGCATGCACGTTTCAAGACACACCGTACCTATACCAGACATGCGGAGCTACGTTAACTCTCTTTATGGGTCTGCTGGAGACCGTCTTCATGGCCCGCTGTGACATAGCCGATCCCTGCAGACGCCTCGGCCGGTCAGACATGAATTTGGATGGCAAACATTTCGACTTCATCGTGGTGGGCGCTGGTGTTTCGGGACCCGTAGTGGCAGGGCGCATCGCTGAGAATCACAATTGGAGTGTCCTGCTGTTGGAAGCAGGTCCTGAGGAGCCGACAGCGACGCAGGTGCCGGCATTCGCCACCAGTGCGGTGGGCACCATACTCGACTGGAACTACACGACCGTGGTCCAGGAGAACGCGTGCCTAAACAAGGGTGAGTCAGATGTATATTCCAAGGAAGATAACTTTACTCAGAAAAAAAGTCACCTAAGAAGAAAAAAAAGCGTACGAGATAACACCGCAATAAAAATTTATTTTATATACCTCGTGTAAAAGATACCTTGAGCATCATTGGATCAAAATTAATTCTCAGCAAAAAATGCACACACGCAGAGTCAGGCTTCCACTGCCACATGGCAGAGGAAGAAAGAACGTCGAAATTACTAATGTGGTTCCGCCAAAAGGGTCACGACGAAAGAAAAAATTGGTCATAATTAACGGAAGTCGAGACCCATACTCTATTATTATTATTATTATTATTAATTTTATTATTCTTATTATTATAATTAATTTATTGTACAGTAGTAAAAGTAAAAAGGCTAAATTCCTCATCGTGGCCTTTAGTAGTTTATAACTGCTCTCTTGACAATAAATTATTTACATATTAATTTATCGCCAGCCTAATTGGCTGAATGTTGGCTTGTTCACGGCGTAGCCAATGCTTTCATATAGCCACCGTCCGTAAGGATAACAAATGCAACTCACGTTCTATATGCAGTACTTTCGAATTAATCCTAATTTAAATATATTGTCAACATCGGTCATCAATTTTTTAACTTGGTTTTCTGGAGCTATTTTCTTCCTTTCGTATCGAGTGGGTGGAAAAATATTACCTTGGGTCAAGTTTTATGTTATTAATTGTATTTTTTACAGCAAATAGTAATATATTTTTATAGCTACTATTAACATTTATTCGGATATACTGAAATCACTTGTGATTGATATTGTGCGTTAGGAAGCCATATTGAATTATTTTCAGTAAAGTTACATGACTTAGAGAATACTGCATGCCACATAAATTGATGACGTCTTTTGTGTAATATATAATTTTTTTAAAAAAAATAAGAAGTAAAAAATTATTTTAAAATTATTTTTTTTTTGCATTGGACATCATAATATTGTATTGTCAACGGGTTTATATATGTGTACCAAATTTCAGTAAATTCGACAAGGACAATCGTTGAAAAGTTACAAGTAAGATTTCAACTAACCAATATAGAAACAAACATTTTTTTTTTGTTGGGGCTATAGGACTGGTCAACATCGAGGTCATTAAAGCCCATGCAAATAGAGAATAATGCAGTTTCGCACCATAGAGAAGACCTGTAATAACTCTTCCCCGTGTGTGGGACTCGCCGAATATCTCAACCATACCCACTAACGAACCCTCCTCAAATCAACAAATATCTAAATACAAAGATGAAAGAAAAGAAAACAGAGCACCAATACATTATATCACAAAAAAAGAAAACAATTTTTAAATATTATATTTTCGAATTACAGAAACGAACGATGAAAACAAAGAAGACAGTAAAGATGAAAAGGGAATGCAAATTTTAAACCCTCCCGAGAACTTGTGGGAGGAGCCCCGATCTACTCATAAAATTCAATAGTTTATTAACATTAACCGTTTCATTCCCGAGAATTGTTGGTAAATCTGCAGCCAGACCAATTTGTCTCCGTATACTTAAGTATCTTCTGCAATCAGTTAGTAGGTGACGCACTGTCAGAGAATAGCTACATTCCTCACAAACGGGTTCATCATCAAGTAGTAAAAGATACCTATGTGTGAGAGGACAATGTCCTATGCGTAGGCGGGACATTGTCCTCTCACACATAGGTATCACGCCACTAAGCCTTGCTCAACTGAGGTGTGGCAGTTGCCCCAGAGGTTGTCCGCTAGCGAGTGATTGTCCTCAACACCCATTCACCTCATCGGCGCGTAACACACCTTGAGGTTGAGGGTTTTTTAAAAATAGAGGTTTAATCCTTCCTCGCGACCCGGCCAACGAAGGCAAGATCTCCGCCCTTCAAAACATGCAACTTTCCATCATCGCGCCCATGGTGGTCGCTGAAGCATGTCCAAAACCTACGGTGTCCNGAGGACTGGTGGCGCAAAACCAGTCCCCAGCTCGGAACCGTGGGTTTGCCAAGCCCATACTCACTCGAAACTGAGCTTCCTGCGGGGGGAAGAAGAAAGAAGAGAAGAAACGGAAAACGTAAGACACCCCAGCTCCAATAGTGTCGGGATCAAAATGAACAAGAGGTAACCAAGGGAAGTCAGTATAGATAAAGGAAGGAGCATGGCACATATTAGTGGAAGCAATGCCAGACTCAGCTCTGGGCCCCGCGTTCGCCAAACACGTACTTACTAGATGTAAGTCCACTGGGGGGTAGAAACAATCATGTGAAGTAGGATTTATATATGATAGTAGGTAGTAGTAAAGTAGTAGAATTTATAAATGATAATACATTTATTGTCAAAAAAAGCAAACCCCCAGGGGACATACATCTAGTAAGTACGTGTTTGGCGAACACGGAGCCCCGAGCTGAGTCTGGCATTACTTCCACTTACTTGTGCTATGCTCCTTCCTTTCTCTTTTCTGACCTCCCTTGGTCACCTCTTGTTCTTTTCGATCCCGACGCTATTAAGGCTAGGGTATCTTTCATTTTCCTCATTCCTCTCATTTTTTGTCCTACCCCTCATTTTTTGTCCCCCCTCATGTTATATACCCCCTTTATTTTAGCCCCTCCTCCATTTGATGTATTTTGTGAGATATGTTTTGGTGTGTTGTAGATCAGGAGGGTTTTTAGTGAGTAGGGTTGAATCACTCGACGAGTCCCACACGCGGGGAGAGTCATATTGGCTCTCCCTAGTGCGTAACTGCATTTTCCCTTCCTGTACAAGTTTTTCGGGCTCCAATGACCTTTGATGACGAAATGAGCCGTAAAGTTCCACAAAAAACCAATACGAACTGCGTACTTCTTTTTTCCGACGTAAATTTCGAGTTGGAACTCTTTTTTTCGATGGAAGAGTATGTGGCACGGTTAAACGCGAACACAATTAATCGAGACACGTTTAATCGAGGTTTTACTGTACTGATTTTGGCGACGAAATCCGAAATGAAGACCTCACCAATGAATTTGATCTGTTCTAGGTGGCGTGTGCAACTGGCCGCGTGGTAAAATGGTAGGCGGGACCAATGCGATGAATGGTATGATGTATACACGTGGACACCGCTCTATCTATGATCAATACGCTGCGGATGGCATCACGGTAATTCCTACCACGAAAATGTTAATTAGATAATTAGCAGATGCTAAACATTAATAAAATATAAGTTTTACCGTCCCAAATCCCTTCTACAAATACAAATCTTTTTGTATTTTTCCCCATCTGGCAGAGATATACGAGTACTAACTCCATCACTCCACTTCAGGGTAGGAGAAATTGGGTTGTTCAACCCCATATTTTCAGTGTATACAATATCAATTTCGTCAAATAAAAATGTTTTGAAACGAAAAGTCAGAAATGATTACACGAAAAAATATACAAAAATTTATTTTTTTAAGTAAATTAAAATGGAAAATAAAGGACCACTTCCCTTTCAATACTTCAATTTTGTGAACCTTTCCATAATTACTATATTCTACATACATGTACGAATACTCATTTCACTTTACTGGTAGGGTTGGGGCTATGACGATGTGCTGCCATACTTCAAGAAAGCGGAGCACAATAGCAACCCAGAAGACCTTGACGAAGGATACCACGGTTTCAACGGACCAATGAACATCGAAAGGTACCCATGGAGACCTGACCTTACGAAAGATATTATTAGTGCAGGAAACGAGCTGGGTTATCGCCAAGGTGACCTCAATGGAGCTAATCAGACAGGAGTCAATGTGGCACAGGTAAGGATTCAAGCACTGTTACCATTACATTCTCTTTCCGCATGATGAAAACTATTTCTCGTTCAAAATTCGACAAAATTTTTGACGAGTCTAAGATTATAAGAGAACAACACACTTTGTGAAAATATTTGATCTGTAGTTCTCAGGTTCTCCAATCAATCTATTTTCTTTAATTTAGAAATGTTTTCTATTAAAGGATTATTTAATTTTAATTATTTTTTCTCCTGGAGAGAGCACATAATACACAAATATCGTACCTCCTATATATTAAAGTATCTCCAAATCTCTAGGTGAAATTTTCGGACTATATCACACTCTGCGATCAATAAAGAAGGTCGATAACAATTCTACACAATAATAGTAAAACATGGGGAAAATCGCAGTTCTAGGATGCATCCTGAGTTAATTTTGTACAAAGTAAAGGTAATGGTTCCGCAGATGATGCAGAAGGATGGTCTGCGCATGACGACATCGCGTGCGTATCTCCGACCGAAGAAGCACCAACAGAACATCAAATTGGCCACAGAGTCCCGAGTAACTCGTGTGCTCATAGATAACAACAAGCGCGCCATTGGAGTAGAGTTCGTCGACAAACACGGCAACTACAATGTGGTGATCGCGCGTAAGGAAGTCATCTTGAGTGCCGGCACTGTAGGCTCCCCGCAACTGCTGCTACTCTCAGGTGTCGGGCCCAAGGAAGAACTGGAGGCGCTCGGTATAAAGGTAGGTCAATTCTGATTAAAATGGCGTCGAGCCGGGAGGGGGATAGTGAGGATGAGGGAGCTCTGGACTCCTCCATTGATCACAGAAGTACTAACCACTACACCACCCGTTCACATTCCACAACTGTACACCATTTCCACACAGACCTACCCCGGGAGACCTGAGACACATCCCCATACTAAAGATAAGTGAACCAGGTGGCATACTATGCTGTGTGCGCTTTGGTACCGGTTTCACACGTACCTACTGGTTAAACTGGGTTATTCACATATTTCTTCCGTGTATTCTGCACGTGGAGAAGATTAGAGATAACTTTCGTTTAGATGAAAATGGCGACGAACATGGAATCGAACCCCTGACACCTACATTGCACCCCCTTGATTACGGTTTAGATCCGCACTGTACACGGGCTAACGCTGTTGTTCTGTTTTCATTATATTTTATTACACAGTGTCATGAACACTCTGATACAACCTTAAGAAAAGACGATTCTAACCACTAATGATTCAAATGGAATTTGCCTTCATGTACAAAATGAGCTTCATTCATTAATCATATCGTTCACAAACTCCATTCTCCTGAATCTCATTATTTAAATCTTCGAACTCTCTTCTGTTTCTGAGAGTTCCCAAAAGAAACGCGAAAGGGAAATCGTCTGTGGAACACATTTATTGTGTCGTCATCCTAAAAATTAAGCTACACAAAATACATCTACTTCTTGGATAACTAACAACTCATCCAAGATTCGCTTCGAAGTTCTAGTTATGTTTCCGTTCTACTTCATGATAATTAAAGTTCTATCGATACAAGCATATTCAGCGTCTTCAAACATGGCACAAATTTGTTACGTGATTCAGTAGTATCTGTAAGTGCCTTGCTTTGTAACTAAATCTAATGCACATTGTCTTGAGCGCCAAAGAAGCAAAATATCTAACTCAATTCAGTTGGCTTATGATTCGCGTTTGCTATCTTTCTTTCAACGGCGTTAAATATATAATAGTGAAGATGTGAGACTGGAGGAGAAAAAACTGTATTAGCTACTTGTAACATCGTGGCCAGTATAGATTTTGAAATAACATTTTCAAGCACTGTGCTCACCGGAAATTCCAAAGGCGATTAAGAGCCAAGCCCGTCGCCGCCCAAACAAGGAAAAGTGCGCGATTAAAACTTCTCGTATTGTGAAGAGGCAGAACTCCCTTCTACTTCTGAAAACTGAGTTGAACGCCCCGGAGAAGGAAAATGAGTGTGTATGGAAAATTTCAGCAGTTGACAGAAATAGTGTTCATCCGAAAAGGCAGTTTTTCTCGGAAGCTGAGGAGTGACCAAGCCGAGGTGGGGTGTTGGGAACGGTGGCGAAGAGGTAGTCACGTGACCTCCGCCTCAATATGTATTGGAGGAATTTCAGCTCCTAAGTGACTTTTATACTGAAGGCTTTCAGACTTTGAGACAAGTGCGAAAGCGTATAGAAGTACGCATGTTATTTAATATGTAACTTGGTTAGTTTGGTCGTCAGACCACTGAGAATTGCTGCGGTAATTCTATTACTTGCTATAGGCGCGAATAACATAGCTTGGAACAGTTATTTATTTCGAGATAGCAACTTGGAACTTTTTGAACTTCGGATAATCTGGGTAGATTTCCGAGTAAATTCATAACACCAGTAGTTATAACTGTGTGTAATTATTGCTTTTAGATAGCAATATCAAGTAATAACAAGTTCAAACTTGTATTTATGATTTGCGAGTTTGTCTACATTTGTAAATATTCAGAGCTTTATTTAATTTGAATTAAATGTTTTATTGTTATTACTCGTGTGTTTGATTGCTTGGGGAAACCAAGCTGGTGCTAGCGAACTCTACCATAAAGGTTGTGGTTTATGGTTGAATCCCGCTTCTCCACCAAAAAGCTTACGCACATCACATATGGGCTTGTGGTGTGTTGTAACACTACTCTACAGAAATTTACTCGTAATGATAAGAATAAACATTTCTCACGATTCTTTGTTTCATTTAAACTGTGTTAAAACATGCCACTCGGACACACGGATTTCACAGTGAAGTTTATGTCACCTTATTAAGAAAAAATACACTACTCTCTTAGCAAGGTCAATTTGACAAAAATCATTGCCTCCAAAAAAATACTTCTAGCTTTTACCAAGCTTTTAACCCATACACCGTCCGACGTTGGACATCAATTTAAACAAAATATTGATTTTATATACGCAATAAAAAATTTGTTTATTGAGGTTTTACTGCTCGCCGACATCGAAGTAAATAGAGCCCTATCATTCTTTTCTGCACAAGTAGGGAAAGCGCTGTTACATGCCAACATAACTCTCCCCGCGTATGGGACTTGCCGAATCACTTAACCATACCCACAAAAAAACCTTCTGAAAAAAAATTCAAACATAAAAAACCGAAAAACAAAGAAAAGTAAATTTAAAAAGGAAAATAATGTAAATTTAAAGAAAGGGGGAAAAATAAATTTAAATCTATACCCTCCCGAGAACTAGCAGGACAAACCCCGTTTCGTAATGACATACACATAATTTGTTATCTTCTTGGGGATTTACGGCTCGTCGACATCGGGTTCAATAGAGCCCTAAAAACTTGTACGGGTAGGGAAAATTCAGTTACGCATTAGGGAGCGCCAACATGACTCTCCCCGCGTCTGGGACTCGCCGAATGACTCAACCATACTCACGAAAAACCCTCCTGAATTAAAACTCAAATATCAACATATCTCAGAACAGTACATAATCATTATTTAAAAAAGAGGAAGAAAGAGGAAAATTAAAGATACCCAAGCGTTGGGATCCAAAAGAACAAGAGGCGACCAAGAAAGGAGCTAGCCACAAGTAACTGGAAGTAATACCAGACTCAGCTACGGGACCCGTGTTCGCCAAACACGTACTTACTAGATGTAAGTCCCCTGGGGGGGGGGGAACATACACATAAAGATCAGATACTGTTCAATAGGTCACATTACAGAACGAATCTCAAAAAGCGTATCAAGATCGGTTCATTTTGCCTAAGCATAACGTCCAAACTGTTGGATAGATTGTAACGCCGTTGGCATGTAGAATATTTCAGACACTCCAATAGAAAGTGTTCCACGGTAAGTGTTGTGCTGCAAGTTTCACAGATGGGGAGACTCACCGCGTAAAATATGGCCACGGGTAAGAAAGCAGTGGCCAATACGAAGACGAGTAAGGAGCACTTATTCACGTTTGTTCACACGTGTTAGTGACGACTAGGACAGAGTATATTACCATCCTCAGCTTAAAGGCGCAATTTTGTCATTCGGCTTGCAATGTCTCAAGAATAGACGATCTTATGGCAAGCGTTGAATCTGACGTAGGAACGGTCGAAATTTAAAGGACTGCCTTCTGTGTTCCCCCTGCCTCATAACCATCGTCGTAAACCATATTACCCACGTGCCCAGGAACCCAACAGAACTATTTCAAAATTTTGAACTACTAGCGGGCTTATTAGATTCTGAATTATATGTGTAAGATATTTTTTTTGTGGGCCTTCACGGCTCATGTCGACATCAAAGGTCATTGCAGCCCGAAAAACTTGTACAGGTAGGGAAAATGCAATTACGTACTAGGGAGAGCCAAAATGACCTAGCTAGAATTGGAGATAAAGAGGGACTGCAGATGGCAAAATCCAGCATCGAGAAAGATTGGGAAGTTGTACAGAAGCGGGAAGAGTGGCCCGTGTTAAGAAGCGCTATATCTCGGTTTTCCAACTGTTNGGCACAAGTAAGTGGAAGCAATGCCAAACTCAGCTCGGGGCCCCGTGTTCGCCAAACACGTACTTACTAGATGCAAGTCCCCTGGGGGGGTCATTGAAATCCCCAACGATAAAAAAATGAGGATGACAACTGGTCGATCAGACAGCAAGATCTTTCTTGGCGAATGACTGCCCGGAGAGGATATAAACACTACATACCGTAAATAATGGCTCACCCTCGTACATACGGTCTGAAAGACGCTTGATATAGAGACTTCTTTGGCGTAGACTGAAGCGTCTACGAGCACAGCGACGCCATCGTGCCCGTAGGTCGTCTTCTAAGTCCACTCTATAGCAGGTATAATCACGAGAGAGAAAAGAGTGTTTTGGTAAGAGATGTGTTTCTTGAAGACATACTATTTGAGGAGATCGACGAGACAGTAAGAGCTTTAGGTCATCTGAACGGACATGAATGACAATCAGATTCCAGGAAAGAAGAGCCAAGGTCTGGAGTTTATCCGCACTTTCTTCGATGTTTAGATTTTTCCTATGGACGACTTTAAAATCAGACCCTGCTGTGGTGTCGTCCCCAGGAGAGTCGCCGTGATCACTGCTGGAATGATCACTCGTGGACACAGCAAGTCCACTATTTCTGCTCCTTGAGCGTCGGCGACTAGAAGTTAAGGCGACATGGGAACCCGACATTAAAGCGTCAGTTCTTCGGGCTGAGGGGAGCGGTTTAATTCATGTATTATAAGCACATCTCTCAAATCAAGAAGATGGTTTGATAACAAAAAATATCCCAGGAAAGCAAGATAGCAATTTTTTTAGTTTTTTTACCTCTCCCCAATACAGACAGAAAGAAAGAATCACACCAGCTGTTTCTTTAATCTTTCAGACGTACGCGAGTAGTTATCAACGTTTTGGAACATTTTATACCTATTTAACGCATTACTAAAGCATAGTATACGTAGAAAGATTTGTAACATAGTCTACTTTCGAATTCCGTTCTGAAAATTTCCATTGATCCACGTTTCAAAAAAGAATTATTATGCAAGAAGTTTAAAAAATCAAAATGGAATTGTGCACAGGCTACATACTCTAAAGCGCCCATCATTAATCCATCCCACCTAAAAAGTATTT
Organism: Laupala kohalensis; assembly: GCA_002313205.1. Taxonomy (NCBI): domain Eukaryota; kingdom Metazoa; phylum Arthropoda; class Insecta; order Orthoptera; family Trigonidiidae; genus Laupala; species Laupala kohalensis. The sequence continues at coordinate 384,477 of NNCF01128483.1, read as the reverse complement.
TTTATCATGTCGCGAAGGACCCATCTTAAGATGTTCATTTCTAAAAGAACTGGTAGAGTCAATCAAGAGCTCATTTTGAAGGCGTTTAGATCATTTATAACTTGACACACAAATNTATATATATATATATATATATATATATATATTTCTGAACTAAAAACAATATTTCAAATCATGGCCGAAGTTTCCTTCATCCTCTGTGCCATGTCTAAATCTCTGTAGGTCACAATACAAATGCATTCGAAACAAGTTCTCAATGGTAGAAGAATGATATTTTTCAAAGAATATGAAGTATTTTTTAATTAATGATCATTTTGTCTTTGGTAGTATGTGAAAAATAAAATACTTTTTCATCATTCGAATTCTGTTCCGGGTTTTTAGTAACTTTTCTTTTTAGAAATGACACGGGGTGACTACAAAAAATTGAAGCTTGTATTTAAGGAGATTGCAGGGTCCATTACTAACAAATTCGGATGATTTGGGTGTTATGATTACTTTCCAATGACATGGAAAATTTCATTGCGAGCGAGATTAAAACGGATGAATTCTACCCAACTTGCAAACCGCAGACAAGCTTAAAGTCAAAATTTGCGACTTGTATTGTATTTCCGAACAAAACTATATTTATCTGCAGTGGAATGACGTAAGCAAATCTACGCATATTGGAGAGCGTGAAACGGACCGGGACGCTAAGGGAGAGAACTCGTGCATAGGCACCAGGCCACTAATCTACCGCGCACTTGACATCTATACAACTCAAGAGAAAAGTTCAGATCGCGTCGCGATATGTCTCGAAATTGCTGATAGAATTACCACAAGAACCGAAACCAGAACAAAATAGTAATGGCTGGCACCATGACTGTAGTCGTGCAGTCCAGGAGACGTTGAGTCAATACGACTTTCGTGACGTCGTACTCCATCGCGCCTAAGATTGATTAGGCCGTGAACACAGATAACTCATAAAGTAACTCCACCACTTCCGAACAAATGGTCAGCACTTTGAGGCATTTTCACAACCAGGAACCGTGTCCTCGGCGAGGTTCACGGAGAATATAGTCTCGTGACACAACGCACACTATTAATAAAAAGATTCGAAAATTCACTGACTCGAAAACTCCCTATTACTGTTTTTTTTCCTGGATGGATTCAAATATTCCAGAAATTATGGAACCAGTTTTGTTACCCGATATACAAGTAGTTCAAGGTAAAAGAGAGTGATGTACAGACTCAATCCATTATCGAACGCTTCAATTACATAATCATTTTTTTAATGCCAAGTTCACGACCACTACACATTTTGAAATCGACAATGCTATTACCAAAAAGTATGTAACACGTATTTCAGTAAAATGTTGAAACATAAGAAGCTATAATATTTAAACCAAGTTAAACCAGTTAAAAGCCAACTTGAAGTATTTAATCGACCTTTTAATGTAGATTATTTATTTCCTTTTTTACAACGTTTCAGCAGTATGTTGCTGCCACAAAAGAAATAAATAGTCTACATTAAAAAGTCGATTAAATATTTTAATTTAATAACGATTGTAGAAATGTCAGTTAAATGTAATGTCAGTTAAAAACCAAGTTTAAAACTAACATGCTCATATAAGAACTTCCATCTTTCAGAGCGTAAATTCTGCTTTTACAGTAATAGAAGATATACTCTTCAAACCATGAACAATTAAGGCAAAGTTCTTTCGTATCAATGAAACATTTTTTAGTTGTGACAATTGACACACCTGAGAAACTCATTTGAATTATGAGTTCTCTAGGAACGGAAATTCACATACGTTTATGTTGCAGGTGAAGGTCGACTTGCCAGGTGTGGGGAAGAACCTTCATAATCACGTGTCTGCAGGTGTTGGATGCTTCATCGACGAGCCCTCGACCCGCACTCTTACAATGGAAAGTGAGAATGAGTTCTTAGTGAATCGCACGGGACCCATGGCTAGCACCGGCCTCACGCAGACAACTGCCTTCCTAGTCTCCAAATACGTCACTGACGGTGTCCCGGATCTGCAGGTGCGTCAAGAGTGACCACACAGAACTCCGCTTTAAAACACAAATCAGATTTGAATCGAACCAGAGGCTATAGCGTACGCAGATATCAATCGCGAATAATTTTAATTGGAAAAAGTTGAACTATCATAGCTTTCATACTTCTCACTACATTTTTCCCATCTAAAAACAAGAAAATTGAATGTTCGAACCTTATCCTCCAACGCCCAAAACAAATATTTCTTACATTGAAGTCATCCCCATCTCAACATAATGATTCTTCACTATATTTTTTTTAACTCTAAAAATATTACTTTAGAAATTAGCACTAGTTTTAAAATCTATGTTAGAAGTTTGTTTATCATGTTACGTCGAATGAAAATGGCAGACGGGACCGGGGTTCGAACCCGGGACCTTGAGCTCAGCGCGGTCATGCACCTTCCGACTGCGCCATCCCGTTCGTCTCACGGGCTCGTCTATCATTCTCTTTCAACTTGTGAAACCCAAAGACCTCTGAGGTGGACTCGTAGAGACTAAACTCCTCATCTGAGGCGACTCCCTTAGGAAGTACTTTATTTGGGTAGTAACTTTCCATTTCTGGTACAAAAACCCGAGAGGCGAGCGGGATGGCGCAATCGGTAGGCGCATGACCGCGCTGAGCTCAAGGTCCCGGGTTCGAACCCTGGTCCCGACTCCCATTTTCATTCGACGTAACATGATTAATCCGTTACCTAGCGGTGAGGTTCACCGCAATCTAAGATATTTCTGTTTTAGAAGTTTGTTGTAAATTGTACTCAAAATTCCTCGTATTTTGAATATTTATGAATACTATTTTGAATACTAACAAGTAATGTACGTTACAATATTTACGAATATCGCGAGAATATACTTCGCATTGTGGGACTAATTTTAAAATAAATATTAATTTAGTCTAGTACAAATCTTTTACAACTAAAAAGAGAAAATTTATATCTTCCAATGACACCCTTTTTTCTTTCAAACGAGAACTTTTTTTCAAGTGAATGGATAAAAACATCATTAATCGCGGATACATTTACAATACTCTGTGTGATCTGATTACTCATATGGTGTTTACCAGGATTAAGAGACTTATATTTTTTCATAGGAGAATTATAGAAATAAGGAAATTCTTGCATGTACGTCTCTAGTTATATTTTAGAATAATAATATATATCACGTGACCTTCTTAGGGCGATTGACAATAAATATTGTGATTACTTTTTTGCAACACAATATTTCGACCCTAGATTGGGTTCTTCATCCCGTGTAACAAATATTAACACAGCAACAGAACAATGGAACTTAATAATAAATTTTTTTTTGTCAAATAGTAGTTACAAACAGCGGATGACCAGTGGAGGACAAATAAACTAATTTACATTATATAACGTAAATATTAACACAAAATATGATTAGAAATCACATAAACGTTATAAAATAGTATTGTAAATTCGCGAAAGTTTATGCGTGTCTGTACGTAAATATTAACTCCTATTAGTGTAATTTATAAATATAATTTGAGAGAAGTAAAGTTTATAAAAAATTAGCTTATTTGACTAATTTGTGTTACCCCAATCCATCAAGTGATAATTTGTATACAATGAAATGTTAGTACACTTTTTTCTACTGAAGTTAAATTTTGTGTGTGTTCCTTTCTTCTTAGTGTGCTTGTCCGTCTCGGACGCTGGCGATCAACATGGCTATTCTGGCTTTATCCTTTGCAATTCGGAACAATTCTTCAGAGCTATTGTTGAACCAGGTTCTAAGGTTGTCGAGCAAGGAAATTCCCCTTCAGCCTTTTTCCTTCTATTTTCCCTTGCAGGATACGTTGAAGCTGCTCATATATTTTTTGATTCCTCATAATGTGACCAAGATATTGCAGTTTACGACATTTGATGGTGTTGATCAGCTCTGGTCTTTTGTGAACCCGGCGTAGAACCTCTAGATTTGTAACTTTACGAATCCATGATAATCTCAATATTCTTCTGTATAGCCATAGTTCAAAGGCTTCAAGTCTAACAGTAGTTGCTTTCGTAAGGTACATGTTTCTACGCCATACAAGAAGACTGAGAACACATAGTACCTGAGTAGCTGCATTTTGGTATCCATGGTACGGTAATGTTTCTTCTAATAATGCTTCTTTGAATATGTGTTCGGAATAAAGGTTAAATAGTATCGGTGATATTATACAACCCTGTCAAACCCCTCAGCTTATTCTCACTTGCTCAGATTGGTCTTGAGAAATTCTGTATATTCGTTTGTGTATCACTTTAAGAAAGTTTTAGCAGATGACTCATTAAACTGATGGTACGGTAATCCCCACATACTTTGGCATTCGGTTTCAATGAACTCTTGATTTTAACCATTTTGGAGGTATTTTACTCGTTGAGTAAATGTGGTTGAATATTTCTGTAATCATTTTTACTTTTTCTTCATTGAGCAGTTTGAGGAATTCTGCATGTATGCTATCTGGTCCAGCTGCTTTCCCTTCCTTCATTTAATGTATGGCCGCTTTCACTTCACTTACTAAGATATCTGGTCCCGTTGTGTCTGATATCTCTGGATCTTCTTGTCTCCTCATATCATCTTGAAATAACTGTTCCAGATATTTCTCCCATTCTCTTTATTTCTTCCTTGTTGATTATAAGATTACCACTGTCATCAACTAGCTTCCCACTGTTTGATTTAAGGTATTTTCCTGTTGCCTCCCTGACCTTCCGGTGTACATTGAAATCATATCTACTCTGATAAAATTATATTACTGTCCATAATTCAGCTTTTTCCTTCTTTTTGGCTTCTCTGTTCTTCTTTCTGGTTGTATTCTGTATCGCTCTGTATTCCACCATATTACCTTTTCTCTTCCTCCTTTCTTCCATTAAGTCCAGAATCTCACATGTCATTCAAATTTTCTTCTTTCTAAGGTCCGGCTTCAAGTATTCTTCTTTAACTTCTTGTAGTTGTGTGAGTTTTTCATTTGTGTCAACATTTTCTCTCAATTTATTGTTTAAATCTATCTTGACTGCCTGCTGTATGGTAGCATTCAACTACCATTCAACTTTCTCAGATCATATTTTCGTGCTGTTTTGGGGTTAACGTACATCACTCTGATTTTGAAATTTCCTTTATTGTGTTCCTTTATTCTAGTTTTTAATCCTCACTACGTAACCAGTATTACAACCTTCGAATTATTTAAATAACAATGAAAATTGTGAATCGATCAAAGGTTGTATGATACATAATTTACTATTCTTGATTATATATGAACGTAAATAGTATAAGACATATTTTGTAGATCACTTTTCATTGTTCGTTGTATATGTTGCGAGGTGAGTAAAGCCAAGATATGGCGGATATTAAAAAAAAAGCACATATAAAAAAAATAATAGACGAACTGTAAGGGCTACAATTCCCAATACAGCGCTCACTTGCTTCGGAGATGATTATTTTGCGAATACTGATATTTGAAATATTATGTCCAAATTTCGTAATGCGAGGGAGGTTTTGTATCAGCGAAAGATTATGTTTTAAATAAGATCTACATGACGAAGGTATTCTTCACTTTGTTTGGTTTCAATTATTTTATATCATAAATACAAAATATGAACATCAGTTATTTTGTCGTGCCTCCATCATGTAACATTTCACAACGTTAATCAATACATTTAACATAGTATAACGTCATTGACCAGTGATGTCCAATTTATACTTAACATCTTATATCACAAACATCTATCAACTTATTCCCGTATTTCATTCTCTACATCCCGTTATCTGTTCACATATTTACTGAAGATTGTGCTCTCTATCGATTTATTCCAATTCCTTGGATCCACTAGATCAATCGTTCGCATATATTGCATAAGTTTAGTCCTTTCAATATTGTACACATCCCAATTCCATAGTATATAGTTATATTCGTTAAAATTTGAACAAGTGTATATCTCGGATTAAACCATTTTTTTAATGTCAGGTATTCTTCGACGGCTATGGTGCCGGTTGCACGCGTACCGGCCTCTCGACAGAATGCACAAACGGAGAAGTTCCTAGCTGCGATGGCACATGCAGCCAAAGGTACATCAACGCCCGACCCACCAACGTGCGGCCCAAGAGTGTAGGATCGCTCAAGCTCCGCTCGGCAAATCCTTTCGACTACCCACTCATCGACCCGCAATACCTCAGCCACGAACAAGACGTTCAGGTAATCCACCAGAATTCATTCATCGTCGAGGTATCTGCAATAGGTCAGATGTCAAATAAAGCAAACACTACAGAATAGAAAAATGTTCGCATATATCCTTCAACTACTGTACTGGATTTAACAAATTATGATTAATTTCCTTTCGGGTTAGGTTTTCTCGTCTCTTTTGTTAAATGTGGAGACATACGAAAATGTGGTAAAAGTTTGTAAATTCGTCCTATTGGAATACAGGGATTTTAATTGTTCATTGATAGACGGATTATTTTGCGACATGGTAAAATAAAACAAATTAAGCTTCTTTTTTTCTTCTTTTTTTTTCAGATACAACCTATTGCAGATACCATGACGATACATTCACATCCAATCGGGACGTGTACTTTCATCTAATCTTACATAAAAAATAACTAATCATGGATACCACGACAAACTTCCTGTTCATATTAACGCAAATACTTGTTCCAATTATATGCTGATGCACACAATTTTTTTGCGATGAATACGAAGTATAGAGAAATGTCAAAATTCCCATTGACTTTCGCAGTAATTTTCTCAGCAGCGATGTTCCTATTTAATGTTGTTCAAGTAAATATTTTCTTAATAGCCCTACAGGGCATTTACTATGTAATGCAACTAACTTTCCTGGCGCCGTCGTGGAAAAATAATAACAAAGCGGAAACAGTTTATTACAACTGCATTTACTAATGTGAACTTCTTTTTGGCGGGAAATCCCGAACCAAACAGACAAATCAGGCAAAACTAAAACTCAGACATCTATCTCAAGAGCAGGGTCGGAAACATTCACCTAAGAGAAAGTCAATCTCAAGAAGAAGATAATCTGAACATCTACACACTACAGACAACCTACCGAATAATGAATCTGGTGAATATTCGCGATAGTGTATGTGTGGAACGTTTTGCCAATATGGTGTATTGAATTTTTTGTACCTAAAGTAGTAAACATTAATTACATTTATGAATGTCGACCATGATGTTATAAACAATTACACGACGATCAACATACAAGAAATAAACATAATAGAGAATTTTAGCGATACAAATTGTTCAAACATTAAACAAAATTGGAAATAGTGTTTCGTCATCCAATTAATCGCGTGAACAGATGTACGTCATCAACAAGATTAACAATAACCAAAACAATAAATTTAACACCAATATGTCATTCAATCGGTTTCAAAATGCAACAATGTCATAACGCAGTGAACATTCTTACGTTCAGTAATACGTTATGTAGTACGCTCATACACACGGACACAACTCGCCTAAAGAAGACCCACAGTTCCATGAAATTTGTCTCACACAAATTCGTAGAGAATTTAGAAAGAGGCAAACTGAAGAATAGTATGAGGTCGTATCAGACACAAAGTCGCAAACAATCAAAAGTGCCACGAAAGACATATTATCTTTAAAAAATAACACAAGCATTATCATTATTATACAACAAAACGAAAACATTTCCACCGTGGGAGAAATCGTTATTTCGAAATTAAAATTACGTTCGTCAATGGCGTTTAAGAGTCAAAACATAGTTCATCACGTCATTATGAAGCTTGAGGATGATATTTAAACATACTTACCATTACAGATGTCTAAATCTTGCGTTATTTCATTCCCTCACCGATAAAATCATAACAAATAGGTGCGTAGACCGGTGACTATCATGACACACCTCGCCCAAATATGAGTTGCTCGCTCGACTTCTTGTATTACGATAGAGCATATGCCGTTGTAACGAGTCATATTGAGACGCGGTAAAAAATATTGAATTTCCAAAAACAGACAATGATCAAAACATTTTTTTTTCACATAGTTCGTACAGGTTTAAAAATAGGTTTCAAACATTGAGGAAAAATATTCGCGCTTTCTTTTTTCAAAAAATATTTATATTCTCACGAGTATTGTTATGTGGCGCTATCTTACACTTATCTTATCGATTTTTATTTATTATAGTCATTTACTCTACCCTGAACAGACGTAAATTGTTCAAACATTAAACAAAATTGAAAATAGTGTTTCGACAAGCAGGGCTCCTAGGAGATACTCTCCTTTTTCTGGAGCTACACTTCATATTCATTCCAAGACGAATCAACGGTTGTCAGTTCAGGTTACTCGATAAGATATCCTATCATTAGGAGGGCTCTAATCACCTAGCAGTTGGTGAGCACTAAAGTTACAACAACGATAATAATAGTACAAGATATCGCACTTTTTGGCACAGCCCACATTTTAAGGATCCTTTAGATAGCGGGTAGCAATCTGGGATTAGAAATTTCAACTAGCTAGAACCTCTTTCGAGCTGTGAAATAAATCTATATCGAAATAATAATAATCCTACCAGATAATTTGCTGTTGTTTTTTTAAACTGTACATAACTTGTTCAGCATATAGTATCATATAGTATATAGTATACTGTCCGATCAGAAAGTATTTATCTTTTGTATGCTTTTATCTTTCAGGTGCTGGTAGAAGGCATCAAATTGTTGCTCAACTTCACCCAGACGAAATCACTGTCCAAGTACGGCTTCAGACTCAACACAAGTCCCGTCTCCGGTTGCGAGAAAATCGAATTTGCTACTGACGACTATTGGGCATGCGTAGTCAGAAGAAATACCGGACCCGAAAATCACCAGGTAAGCACTGACCACAACAGTTTCTTTATTCTGCTACGATAATGAAATTACAATGACACGTTGCAAAATTTTAAGGGCATCTTAATGGTACGTAAGAGGTCGTAGATATATTTCCGGAAAGTGGAATTAATTCTTTCGTGACATAATATTATGTTTGATTTGGACGAAGGGATAGGTATCACGAGTAAGAAACAAATAATAATGTACGAATTATGTTGGACACAGGATGTCGTTTAAGATGGTCCAAATAGGAAATAAATAAGAAACAGCTCTGAAGTAGATATTACCATACGAATACAGTTTGGTTTTAAAACATTATTAGTCATATTTTCTACTGTGCTTTAACTCCTCAAGAAGGAAAAATGTTGTCATAAATGCATTATAGCGTAATATGAACAATCTAATATTGAATCTTCACAATCTAAATTCAATGCACATCGTTCGCTCAGTTCTCATGTTATGACTGGTTATCCGTGACAAACCGTGTCTCAGTGGACAAAACTACCAACGCAACGTTGGGATGGCCAACACGTCGGCAGTTCTCTCAACTGTGACGCGTCCCGGTAGAGTTCAATATGACCCGGTCAGCCCATATATCGACTCCTACCGCAGAAACCTATGTTCTCAGTTCTCATTTACTTTTCAGTAATTTTACTCATTTACAACGTTTCTTTTCAGTTCGGATCACACGAAACAAAATCAAACAACCTTTTCGTAGGTTTCAAGTATTCTTTTCGGACCACAACGAACGTTACACCGACGTGACGTGTTTATCATGCTGTCACAACAAATCCTTTCTCAATAGAAAATCTTATATATTGTACCACAAAATTTGAGAGTTGACGTGATGATCCAAGATCAATATCAACAAAATTCTCTAATTCAGAAAAATATCCAAAGGGTAAAAATATTTTTTTAAGTATAGATTTGAAATCATCTTTTAATCCAACAAGTCCAAACAGAGCAATCATTCCCAACAAACATATTCAGAAACGAATGGAAACAGATGCGCATGTTGATATGTCCCATCCACGCCAAATGTAAATCTTTTCTTGTTCCAGGTCGGCACTTGCAGCATGGGTCGTGCGGACGACCCAATGGCCGTCTTGGATCCTGAGTTGCGAGTGCAAGGAATCGAAGGTCTCCGCGTCGTCGACGCCTCTATCTTTCCTCAAGTGCCCAACAGCAACACAGTGGGTCCCATCTTGATGGCGGGAGAGAAAGCAGCACACCTAATCAAAACCCAGTGGGCGGGACATGACTCGCTCCCCGATAACAAACGACCTCGACCGGACATCTCTATCTGGGGAATCATCCAACGCTTCGGTTGAAATACAATACTACTACCGAAATACAGAAAAATATCTAGAAATCATTATGTAGGTAAGGAAAAAGGTTTGCAGACACTTAATAAAATCAGAGCAAATAAACTTCAGTTTTATTACTTCATGCGTTTCTTTTGATTCGAAAACGAAACATAATTAATTATAAGTAATGATGTCTAAAAATATACCGAAGAAATATAACAATTAGTAACCTCTATCCAAAGATTGACTAGAAGCAATTGTTCTGAAATTCTCCTCAGAAACGATATACTACTTGACTTACTACTTGGCAGTCATGAAATTGACATTCGAGCACTTAGGAACAAATGAATAAAATATTTACGTTTCATGTATTGCCAGATTAAGCAAGTCCTCCATGGAACGAAAACCGATCCACGCAATTAAACTGATTTCAGAATCTGAATGTACGTGGGTAGATGTAAGGACAGTTAAACGAGTTTCATTCTCACTCTGATGCACTTTTTCGCTTCCCACAGCCGGATTCAAACCACCAACTGCGAGATTTTATGGTTGCTCGCAGCACAAATTGCGAGGTACTTTATGAATTCGTACACGACAGAAAAATATATAAAAAGATTATTGAGATATCAATCAGTTCTTTACCTTTACCAAACTCCACTTCCACTGATTTAGAGACGAAATGTTCCCAAACCGAGGGACACCTAACCTCAAAACAACCCGCATCATACCCGTTTATGAAAGCATTGACAAAATCAAACCCATTCTAGAAGAGTTGTATCAGACAATTAATTAAAGACAAGAAAGTGAGTCCTATCAATCAGATCCTTCCTAGGACACAAAAATGTAAAAATAAATATAAAGGCTGGCCATTGAATCATCTACACAAAACTTATCCACTCAACAAATACCCCCACAAAAATTGTAAATCCACAGAAGTGTTTTATCAATGCACTTATACCGCAACATGCATTTTCGTTTAAGTTGTTTTTAAGATATGAAAAATAAGTTTTTAAGTATTCCAATAAAAGAATTAACAACGGCGTTTTACATTACAAATCTAATTAAATCTTATCTGTCCTACTCGACGATAATAAAAAAAAAAAGATTGTTTCGAAGTAAATATTTTAAAACTGTGATTATTGTCAAACTGCAGATATAAATACAAGAGAACTATGTCAGTTCCCTGGAAGCTTATGAATTCTGCAATAAATATATTTCAAAAAATACTTCGGAATCAAAATTGATCCTACAATACCTCCATTCCTTTCTATCATGTTTTCCATTCCATACAAAGACAGAAAATGACGATCATATTTTAATGGGTACAGAAGAAATATGTGACAAGGAAGATAATATTCACACGAGTAATGGATTATTTAATAGTATCATATTCGTACTCAAATGACTATTTTTAGAGATACTGATTTACAAAAATCGTTTCAATGTAGAAAATAAAAACAATGTTTCAAAAATCAGATCCAATAGTACACATCGCATTTAACATGTAGAAACAACTCACTCAGCAGCTTGAGCATAATTATTATTAATATTTGTTGATTTATCTGCACATAAAAACGCTAGCACAGTTCCGAACACAGTCAATACCAAGGAATAACGTTCTTTGATTTTAATGATTTTTCTTCATTATGATTATCACAAATACTTCGCTTATAATTTTTCCCATCATTTCAAAACTTCTTATGGCATATTTCACTCATTTTAAACTCTTCGTTGGTGACATCTGTATCCACTATCGAGGAGTCAAAGTGTTTTTAACGTTCCTAAAAATATACTTGTGATATTTGGATCATCAAACTCCGATATTTTCAATTGATTTCTCACTACCCAAACCTTCAACCCACTCACCAACTCAACCGTAACATTATCAGGTTCCTTCGCTAGGTCAGGTCCAATGCAAGAGCTAAGGACTGATTAAGAACGTGACGCGCACAATAAGCAGAACAATCGCAGTCATCTAATGAGCAGAGTCGAGGAATGAAACGGCCAGGAAGCGAGAAGGGCGCTCCCCGCAGCGGTAACGAGACTCACGAGCGGCACAATGGCAGGCAGGGGTGCTTTAATTAGACACGCGTCACTTGATGACGGGCGGAGGAGGCCATTGCCAGAAGCCACGGAAGGACACGTGCCATGCACACTTACCCACTGCACTGCCACAGTAGTAGACAGACTGGCATCCGTACGGACGACTTTTCTCTACATACCTGCAACACACACACAAACTCATGAGAATTACACTTATTTTATTTATTTCTTCAGCAGGTCTAAAATAATAAACTTTGTCAGTTACAAACTGCGTATGACCACGTGGAGGATAATAAACTAATTTACTCTCCGGAACCAAGCAAGGGACCATCCCATAAATTCCGATCAAGTGTCCTAAGGCAGAGGCGGATTTAACATTTCAACATACTCCTAACGATAAAAATATTTCGACACGTCTTATAGTATTGACATAATACAAACAAATATTGTATTTAACAAAACACAGAAAAGTCATTTCACAAGTACGTTTTATCAAGCTATAAATCATTCGGAAAGTATTGTTGATAAATCGTAACTATTAAATAACACTAAATTTATGAATAATTATTTCAATAGATGCCTTAGGGTCTAGCAAGTCTTTATAAAAAATCCGCCTCTACCCGAAGGAAAACCAAAAAAATTCGGGCAAATATGATTCTAATAAATAGCGTATTACTCATATGAATATTAACTTCCTTATCACATTTCTTCCGTATCCATTAAAATATGGTCAATATTTTCTGTCTTTACGAAAATGGAAAGAATGGAAATTCAATCAAAGATACAAACACATTACACCTCGTAACTAATTATAGTCATTGCGTTTTTTTAATAGCTTCTCATATTTATTTCCCAATCCTCTTACGCAGCGCTGTCCAACCACTGACCCGCGGGGGATATGCGGTCCGCGAGATATACGAGTAGTACATTTTCCATCAATGTTTTCATCAAATTGGGGGCTCAACCTTGGGTTGTAATCTACTGTCTGAATTCATATTTGACGTGGCATGTCCGGTCAGAGAAGGTAGAAAAAATTATGTTCAGAATTATCCCGTCATACATTACAATATAGAAATATATTATTTACTTTTTCCGACTTGAAATAATATAAATTTGACGAGAATAAAAATATCGTGTTAAAAAGAAATAAATATGACGCGTTAGTTTTATTCGTCTTAGAACATTTTGCCAAACTCCATCCCGAGCCGTCTCGATCGATCGAAAGTGTGAAGAAAATGGCCCGCCGGATAAGATAAGTAGGACAACCTTGCTATTACACATTCTTCTTCCTTCACTTCACACTTGCCTTACTCTAATTCTTATTTTCGAAGCAAATTCTTCAAAAATTTCAAATTTTACCTTCAGTTTCTAGTTGATTTTTGTGTCATTCGTTAAATGAGAGTTACACTCATTTTGTCAGAATTTAAGAAAAGGGTTATAAAAAGCTAGTAAAACACTCGATTTTACGAATTGGGAAAATAATAATATAAAGGTATACAAGAAAAAACCTTTCTAAGCACACAGTCAAAGTTAACTCAAAAACATGAATTAATATTGAGACGGACTAATTAATTAATAAAAATAATAATAGTTAATAATTATGTCTCAAAAAAATTATTTTATTTTAGATTTTTTTTTAAATTAATGAACCTAAATGGGAAGGGACCCGAGTACTCACTCCTGTGGGAGCCACTTACAAACAAACACAGTACTTCGGTGTTCAAGCAGCAAACAAATATACTTTATTTACACTAAATACACTATTTTGACATTTATAACAATCATTGTCCTACTCATTTTACGCCTACTGCGACATGGTGTTTCCTTTTTTGTCTGTATGGGTACTCACCAATTTCTGTGGTAACTTGTTCAGCCTTTCAGGGATCACACTTTACAACATATTACATTTACACTCAGGGCCTGCTGACATTTAATACACTGACAATTTACTTCTTTTATGACTCTAGGCCTTAACACAATTTTCCTTCGTTAGTGTCCTTGATGATCACATACCAGCTGTCTGTGAATGTCGGATGTGCGGAGCGATCAGAGTTCATTGCTCATCAGCTTAATTGTTTGTGAATGGTAATCTTCACGCAACACCAAAGTTCGATCTCCTACTGCTTCTATGAATGAATGTCTCTCACGGCCGTGTCGTGACACGTTGTTCTTTTGAATTAATATCTCTTTACTTTTACGTCGATGGCAACATTTACTTTAATTTTGGTCGCTGGCTTATGTATGGCGTCTCGAATACCTGCTCGCCGCTGACCTCCGGACTACACGTCACTAATTATCTAGCCATCACGCTGACTTCTCTGACACACAAATTAACAACCGCAACTCAACACGACTCAACGACATTCACTGTTTCCTACACTGTTTTATGATACTGCTACTATTGTCACCTGCATCGATAATCACTTTGGGTTCTCAGGCGGACCTGTTGGTCTCACGATAGCTATACCCTCCGTAAATTTTAAAACACTTCACTTTATCGAAAATCGTTATTTGCTCGATCACTATCACGATACTCTCTTTTAACAAGTCCAAAATCGAAATCAATTCCAAGTCAACATCCGAAACTCATCAGCATCAATTTAGAATCATCTAACAAAAATTCTCAGAGTCCTCTCACTAATCATTACCAAAAATCATGTTCGAATCGTCTCACAAAAAAAATCTCCGAGTCCTCAAAAATTCACACCAAAAATCATATTCGAATCATCTCACAAATCAACGTGAGCAGTCACTGTCTGAATCTCATCAGTATCGAAATAGAGAATTAGCTCACAAAATGAAAATAGAAAATCAGCACGGAGAATCATCTCCAAATTCAAAATAGCAAATCAGCTTATAAAATCCAACTAAAAATCAGCTCCAATTCGGAATCGAAATTCAATTACGAATTTTACACTAAATCAACTCAGAATCCGAATAGAAAATCAGTCGAATCAAAAATAGAAAAATCAGCGCGGAGAATCATCTCCCGAATCGATTCAGAACCACAACAAAAATCCTCTGAAAATCAAACTAAAAATCCCCCTCCATGCTTCTCTGCTCTGCTTTTTATTGACAAATTTTGCTCACGTGGTATTCCCCTACTTTTGAACGCTCCCAAGTAAAGTTTTAGGTCTATTTCAGCCCCCCCTCCACAATTTCTATTGGATATATTCTAAAAGAGGTGTGTTTCTATAGTCTGTTGCCAATTGCTACTTTCGGCTCCGCCTACACTGAATTTAGATTGGTTCTCGAAATGTTTCTTTCTCTTCAGAATCCTATGGTTCTAAAAGAAGGTCGGTCAGTCATTTTGTTTTTTTTCTCTCGGGAACAATGTCCTTTGTTCAATTTTTCCCTACGCAGTGGCTTCTGCGGCAAGTTCTTTTGACACATAGTTTTATCTTTTTATGATAGTGCGACCTCTTTTTGATGTGGTGTCTCCCCTCAGCGAGTTGCAACTTGCTTCTGCTGCACACTAGTTTCATTGCTTCTTTTGAATTTAGACCCTTTTTGTAGTATACCGAAACCATTGCCAAAATTTCCCTTTTTAAAACCTCGCCTCTTTTGGGGAGCCGTGTCCCAAGAGACATTTGCTGCCCTTCGCAGTTTTCACGCTCACCCGAAGCCGCTTGGGGATTCGACTGTCCCTTACGTCCGCTCTTGCGCGCAGTCTTTTACATTGAATTTTATACTTTATTATTTCGAAAGGTCCCTACAAGTTCCAGCTTGTGCGCTGCAGACCACACCCCAGTATCTGCAGATCACCCGCAACGTCTCCTTCTACGCGTTTCAGTTTGTTACCCTTATATTTGCTTATATTTTTGAGATCGTGGTTCATTCGTTAAACCAATTAATCCACGGTCTCAATATGAACATACATATCAGTGGCTGTTATTAGACAAGGAAATACTTTTGAAGTCATTCTCCGACGAATAATTGAGATGAAAATATAAGTCAAAGCATTGAATGATAAGAAAATATTTCGAAAACGTTTTTGTCAACCAGTGTTAACTGTCACAGATATATTAGAAAATTGTTTCTACGAACATGTTTCAGTTTTCCTCATGTCGGATCACCTTCACTCGATTGTTTTCACAAGTCTGTTTTTCGTTTTCGAAACAAAAAAGTCACTCTGCAAAAATTAGGAAATAAAATTAGCTTTTTATAATTAATGATACGCATCTTAATGTGTATCTATTACTGGTGGGCAAATATCCGACAAAAATTTTCGTTTATGGAGGGGTCGGTTTATGAATAAGAAAACCGATCGGTTGACTGATCAGTTCATTGTATCGACGTCATTCAGTTAACATCTCTAACGATGTCGTTTCAACAAATCGTACTTGATTTACTAATCGATCCAACCACAATCAAACATTTCCGTTCAGTTTCGGTCGGATATTTGTCCGCCCATATTGGTATCCTGTCGGATGTTTTAACGGCGTGATTAGATCATTTTTATTATAGTACCTTCTTACAGCTCTTATTAAAAATTATATTCTCGTTCTTCACCAAAGAAAGGCAGCAGGGTAGACATCACCAATTTTGTGAGGTATCGGCATGGGCGTTCCTTCTTATCCAGTCAGTATTCGGAGAATTTCGTTTCTTGCATTTACTTTCATCTCGGCATTTTCACGGAGGGTTTTATTTGTTTGGTTCTTGTCGAACTGAACTCCCAAGTTAAATGACGGTGATTAAGCTTCACGGGTCAAACGGTATCCTGTTGTTGCCTATACCATCGTATGCTGTTATTACGTTTCATTCTTCTTCAAAGGGAAATTCGCTTTTTTTAATATTCCAGATTACGATACGCTTCACAGTTTTCGAATACGAAATAAAAAAAAATATTAAAATAATTTAACAACAGAATTTTCTATTTCATTTTACTCGTCATGGTACACTCCGATACACAGGTCCGAATCAAGTGGTACAAATCTACCTGTAATGTTATTGTTAAATTTACTTGCTTTGCTTTCAAATACCAACATGTCACATTTGTCGAAATTGGTGGCCAATTTCAGTGAAAAGAACAATAATACATTTTATTTATTTTCAGGCATAATATACATAGTTTTAACCCACACAGTGCTTTTAACCTCGCGGGGAAGGTTAAAACACACAAATGTGGACCTGTAACATAAAATATTGTTAAAAAAGCTGAAGTATAAATTTGTTAAAATACATAGAGATTATACTACAGGACGTATATCTACAGGAAGTAATGTAAAGCAAATCATGAAATAAAAAAGGTAAATGTACTTAATCATTTAAAATGAGTAGTCATACCAATAGAAATTGGAAATTAATAATAATGCAATACAGACCGTCATACTTAAAAATGTGAATGTAGGTACATTAAAAATCAAACTCAATAAAAATTGGAATGTAAATTAAAATTAGGTATATGAATATTCAGGACAAAAATCTCACGACATCCACGTTTTTATAAAAAAAACTTCAATGTTGTCAATTAAAAATTAAAAACCGTCACTCAAACGTGTTTCCCCATGTTTATCCGCAATTGTTTTTCGTTCTCCCACAACTCACTAAACGCGAAAAAGAAAAGTAAAAGACGTTCCACAATATTACACAGAATCGCTGCCAGCCACAGGCCCTTTCACCGTTCGCGACAATGAATGAATCCCAAAATAAAGCTGATAAAAATAAAACTTCTATAATAAAGAGCAAGGGTGGGAGAAAATGACCTCTATCTTCTGACAAAGGAAGGCGAGCATATAATGAACTACGCATCCACTGAAACCGAATCCTAAAGTGAATTGTGAATGAAAAATCGCACGAGGAAAAAGAAAACTATATCAGCTGTAGTCACACAGGCCGAGGTCTTTCCTTCTCATGGAACACCGCCCACCACTTCCGTTGCGTGTACAAAAGAATTTATTTATATCTCTAAATCGAATTCTACGCATATGTGGGAACGTCCAAGCATATCATCCAAGGTTTGAAGTAGGAATTTAAAGCGTTAGGTGGCACGAGGAAAACTAAACATGCGCATCACTCAGGGAGAGTATCATTAGAAAAAAGTCGTAAATCTGAAAACAATGTTGATGGAATAACTTAAATAATCTTTTGAATTAAGGATAATGTATTTTACGCAACTATCGTTTCAACATGCTACTGCCCAAATCTCAATACTATGATGTTCATCTCGATTAATATAATCCAAAACAACGGCAATTCTATTTTTATAACAAATAATTCCCATTATAAAACAATTTCAGAGATAGGTAGGCATTAAAATGATTCTAATACAGAGCCATAAGTTACCCTTAGACAGAAAAATTAATATCAACATTTTTCTTTTGCAATGTTAAATTATATTGAAATCAGCAAGAAATAACGAGAAATGTTGCATTTCATTTTTATTGCTATTATTAAAAATAAATTTTGTTGATGCTGTAACGTTGAGGTCTCACTTACATAATGGATTTCATCTTTATACGGGTTGTATAAATAAATTTATTGTATCCAAAAACATAATTGCGGATTCGAGGTAGGATTGCTGTAGTTGTTTTTTGAGAGAAAAGTATTTTGATACTCTTAATTTGCTCTTAAGATACTATCTAGTTCGACCTATATTGTAAATTTATGTCGTATCCAATTCGTAATACCATTTCATCAGTTCACTTTTGAGTTTGCAACTAGTCACTTTAAAACCTAGAACTTTTCTATCTAACAACTGAAATAAAACTCAATCAAGAAAAAGGCCCCAGAAATTTGTTGTGATGAATTGAAAACTACACTTAAAGCGTGTTTGCAAAGAATGTTTGCCATTTTGTCACAATCGAGGCCAAAATATGACAAACTTACGTAATTTGTACTTCCCTCTTTCTCTGCATTGAAATCGATACACTATGGAGATCAGCGTGTATTTTGATTTTTATAAGATTATCAATAAACCTAATGTAACTCATAAACAAGAAATACAAATATTCTGGAAGAACAAACCGACTTTTCACTTTTGTAATACGAATACGAATCATAATGAGGAAACTTGCGAAACAAGATATACGACGAATGAAAATCAGAATCAGAAGAAATAATTCAACCGCAGCTGTCGATCCTCATCGTTACGCTCCGTCGGTCGCCAGCCATCGCTAATTTTACTCCATAGCCATACACAAATACAAGAAATACACAAGCACGTCGATCGCCCAACATCTCTTCGTCTGCCATCGGAGGCGCTGTGCGGGGGCGGTCGGTGGCCGTCAAGGCAGAAAATAGACACCGCGCGCTGTTCGCCAGAGACGCATTGGACTCCTGAAGCAAGCTTTGCACTGTCACACGGGAATCCTCACATTGATGTGCTACACTTGCTTTTCCAACGCGTAGATACAGGAACGACGACTAGAATTTCAATGATATAGAAAGAACGGCGTTCGAAATAATAAACAGATTTCGCGAATTTATTCATTTCGAAAGTATTTTCATCCAGCTGTCAAGTTATGTAGGTAGGTAGATAGATGTGGTATATGGAATAGTAACTAGAACATTCTCCATAACGTAGAATAATTCAAGTAGTTATCATTTTAGCAAGTTATGAAATAACTAATATAATTTTCAATTTCCAGCTCCAGTGACATATTTAATAGGTCTTACGCGGTCATAGAAGAATTGACCCACGCTTAATAAGCGAAATAATAAGTGAAATAAGCTTAATGAGTGAAGCTTAATAAGTGACCCACGTAAATGAAACAAGTGTAGCATCTTAATTTGAAGAACACAAAGGACATATCAAAACAAAAGTTGCTATTCTTTTACTATTTTCAGAAAATAGATAATTCCTGAGATAATAACTTTCACGTTTCAAGGTAGGATTTCGTGATGTATTAACGTGTTGAGACCACAGACTGGGATATCATTGCTCAAACACGAGAAAAGTATGTCCACGCAAAATGTCATTGATCTTCCTGGTATTAAAATATATTTTTGAAAATTATGACAAGAAAATAGTACATCGTCGTTATCATCCCCAGTATATTAAAATATTAGGGAAGCAAAGTTAAGCTTCTAAAACAAATTTCAGTGATATTACTTTTACTCACTTCTACAATTTAGAAATCATGCACGTTGCAGAAGTATAACGCAAATTGGATACCATATTTAAATAAATACATTGAGGGGTCTAAACTATCGTTAGTTTTTCGGATACTCAAACACTCTTACATTGGACAGTACATTTATAATCACACATCCCTGGGAGGAAGCGTATAATGCATTCGTGGCAGCACGCTACGTAAATCATACAGTTCTTCGCAAGATTTTTGATTTTTGTAAGGGGATGGGGCATCAGATGTAGGTGAATTTTTAATCTCAGCTACCGCAGTGCACATTGTTGAGTCTGTGTACGTGAGACTAGCTCTCCCCAGCATTTTGAAGTGTGATATTTTCGCTCGATTTTCTCGAAAATTGTATTTCTTATCACTTTAAAGGTGTCCCACGCGATGGGAGCGGCACAAACAGCTCCCGATAAGGGAGTGTCTTTATAAAACATTGGAACTTCCTCAGCCCAAATTTCACTCTAATACGTATTCAAATATAGAAGTTATTATGCGATGAATTCACTGCACCGCCAATTGTGTGGGGCAGTGTAGTTTGATACGGCATTGGAAGCAGTTACGTTAAATTGCCAAATAAATAAATAAAAAAGACGAAAATGGACATAAGATAAATAAGTTAAATCATCCGTATTCTGGAGAACATTCTGCAATCAATTAATAGAAGGATAATTGTTTAAGAAAAATTGAGCACTTCGCAAACAGGTGGATCACAGAATTATTAGAGAGCGAGGAGTGAGGTGACATAATTCTACGCGCAAGTGGATCAAAAAGATCTTCTCACGCTACACTTTCCTACAGCAGAGACAGCTCCATGACAGAACAAAGAACTTGGTAAGTCTTATCCCTATCAACAGCAAACCATTCATTGTGTCATTCTCTCAAGATTCCTTTTCATGAAGAAATTCACTATATCTCCTTCCGGAGTTGCGGGGAAATCCACGCGGTTCTTATGGCATGATAGCTACGAGGAAACATCAGCTATTTCATTTCATCCGATTCCCACGAGTCCCGAGATCCAGGAAAACATATTCTTTCAGTACAACTGTAGAGAAGAAAGGCTACCCTGAAACATAGATAATTTTATTAATACGTTACACATACATCTAAGACGATATTTTCGATGGATTAAAAGGTACTAAGAGAATCAGAAAAATAAGGAAATAGGATCCGCGTTAGCACGTTGTTGATCAGAGCACTCTCAATATAGCACAGAACTAAGCACTGAAAACGCAGTACAGGTCGCCAAGATTGTAGTCACAGATCGTATGTGGGAACGACATGGAACAGCCGACGCGTTGGTTGCTTTTGCCAGACAGTTAACACCAACAGAATTTTAATATTTGTTTAGGATCAGATAAAAATTACCCTCCAACATCGCAATTGGAGTATTCTTTTCATGCTGCTGAAAAAAGCGATAACAAGAGAGAGGTAAAACTACTGAATTAAAATAGCGCGAAAAGTGCAAAGTTACTTTACAATGTTTTCCTGCTATTTTGTCACAAGATAAAACAAACCACTCTGGATCCAGGAATATCCTCCCATTCTAAGTGCAAACTCGTATACGTACCTTTATACGTAAATACGAATAAGGATGACTCTGCGTGATCTCGGGTTCCGTGAATAATCTCAGTAAGTTTTTGTTATCATTAATGTTTTTCTGTGGGACTTAAGAGCTCGTCAACGTCAAGGTCATTTGAGTCCTTGCACGTGGCAAAAAATGCAGTTTTACACCATAGCGAAGAGCTGTAACGACTGTTCCCCGTGTGTGGGACTCGCCGAATAACTCGACCATACCCACTAAAAAACCCTCCTGAATTCAACAAATATCTGAATATAAACATGAGAGGAAAGAAAACAGTTGTCGAACACATTATGTCATTAACAGGAAAAAATCTAAACATTATAAATTGCAAATTATGCAAAGAAAAGATAAAAGGAAAAATGACAGGAAAAAGGAATGCAAATTTTAAAACTCCCGAGAACGTGTAGGAGGAACCCTGAACTACTCATAAAATTTAATAGTTTATTAACATTAAACGTTTCATTTCCGAGAATTATTGGTAAATCTGCAGCCAAAACCAATTTGTCTCCGTAAACACGAGTATTTTCCGCAAACAGTTAGTACGTGACGCACTGTCAAAGAACAACTACATTCATCNATGAGTGAGAGGACAATGTCCTATGCGCAGGCGGGTCAGCAAGACCTCGTCGCGCCGGGCTGGCCTACAGGAACTGCTCCATGACTTAACAGAAGATTTGATAAGTCGGAGCTTATTCCTTTCAACAGCTAACCACTCATTGCTCCATTCACTCAGAATCCTTATCTTGACAGAATTTAGGAGATCTCGTTTTGGATCGTGGAGAAATCCACGCGATTCTTGACGCATGCCGTCTTTGCGAAATCGTCTGCTTCCTCATTTCCTCTGATACCCACATGTCCGGGAACCCAGCAAAACATTATGTTCTCTCCATCACTTTGCAGCGAGAAAAACACATCCTGGATGTTCTGGATCAACTTATCAGCCGGATACATATTCTGGATTGCTTGAAGGGCACTTAGCGAATCAGAACAAATCAGAAAATGTGATCCGCGGGAGCACTTTGTGTACTGCAATGCTCTCAAAATGGCGTAGCACTCAGCGAGGTAAACGCTGCCTAGACGGTAGCCACAGGTCTTACGGGGAAACACCACGGAGCAGCCGACACCATCAGCCGTCGTCATATCTGAAGCTGCTGTATCCTCGCAGAGAGGGTGAGTGTTCTGGTGAAAAGTGTGTCTCTTGTAGACAGATGCAGATCGGATTACGACGCGCTAAGAGTTGTAACTCTTAACGTTGAGTCCTATAGCCATTAAGGTTCCACTGAAGTATGGAAGCCATTACCGTTTGGAACCTCCGGGGTCAGGTTCGTGAATGTGTATTTCCGGGTCACCGTCGGACAATACACATTCTGACACGGAGGAAGAAAGTACAGAGACGTTCTTTTTGCGTCTGTGCGACTTTTTGCTTGGTGTTGTGCTTGATGTTTTCAAAAATTGAACAGGGTTCAGGGGTTTAGCACTAGAACCCTGCTTTGTCTTTGTCTCTATCTTTGTTGTTGTTGCAGTAAGTTTACTACTACTTGGTTTCTTTTTAGTAGATGGACGTTGGTTGTGTTTTAGGCTTGACAGGAACGACTGAAATATCTTTCTTTCCGCATTTGCACTGACATGTGCACGACGTTGTCGTAGACACGTCAGTGATATCGGCTTGAACAGATACAGTTTTCATCTGCTTTGGAGTCTTGGCTGCGGAGTAACAAGTAGAAAATACAGGGTGTAAAGCCCTGTATTCCTTCCGCGCTTCACCGTACGGGATCTTCTCCGTAGTTTTTATTTCCTGCACTTTCTTTTCTTCGAGAAAGGCGACACACTCCCTGCTCCATACCGGGTGGCTGCCTGTGCAATTAATGCACTTTGCAGGCCCTTGGCATGAGACGCCAGGTTCGTGTGCCTTCTTTCCACACTTTCCACAGGTATCATCTCTGACACTTGAAACAGCGCAGAGGATTTGGAATAAAGGGACGGACCGGAACGTTCAGCCATCCAACCTTTCCAGCCATTTATCTTCCTCATGATTTGACTGACCTCAACTACGTGGTCAGCCTCCCATTCTACAACAAGTTCTTCTGTTGTCATATCAATTACGTCCCTGCAACTTACGACCCCCTTGCTGCGATTAAGCGCAGCATGGAGCTCGCACTTCACAGGGAACTCTCCCAACAAGGTACTCCCAACACATTTTAATAGTGCCAACGCTTGCTTGTTGGTGTTGGTTTCCAACAGCATTGACCCATTACGCAACCTTTTAATGGATTTTAGCGTTCCAACTAATCCCTGCAATCCTTTGTAAATATAGAACGGGGACACTTTTTCAAGTGTCCCGTCTATACGTGTCATAACAATAAAAACATTTTCATGTGAAATGTTGTTTCTAATTATAGTTTGTTCCTGAAGCAGGAAGGCTGTCAACCCTCGGTCGCTTCGTAGACGTTTGGGTGGAATACTTACCATACGGTACACCCACTCCGCTAGGCAGGACAAAACAGGTATCAGTCATTTTGGTCCCACGAGTTCGGAGGAAATAAATATCCGGTGACGTGGAGCCCCGCATCACGCCACTAAGCTTTGCTCATCTGAGGTACGGCAGTTGCCCCAGAGGTTGTACGCTAGCGAGTGTTCGCCAAGCACGTACTTACTAGATGTAAGCCCCCTGGGGGCTCTGTGACGTCTTGGTATGTTCGTTTTCAAAAAAATCCTTGGAACCCTGCTGTTTTTTCGTTTCTTTCTTGAGACTGCTGGTTTTCTTGTGTTGAAGTAGAAGGACTGGGTGTAGCTGACGTTTTCGGCTTTGCGGGAGCAGCTTAAAGGCTTTTCTTGCCACATTTGAACTGGCATGTGCGCGGCGTTGTTGTAGACACGTCAGTAAAATTGGCCTGAACTGAAACACTCTTTTTTTATTACAGGAGTCTTGACGGCGGTGGAGTACCTGGTAGAAAATACAGGGTGTAAAGCCCTGTATATCTTCCGTGCTACACCGTACGGGATCTTCTCCGTAGTCTTTATTTCCTGTATATTCTTTTCTTCAAGATAAGAATCGCACTCCATTCTCCACACCAGGTGGCTCCCTGTGCAATGAATGCACTTAGCAGACCCCGGGTATGAAACTCCGGGTTCGTGTGCCTCATTACCGTACTTCCCGCAGGTATCACGGGTCGCACAGGCAGGTTTAGCCATCCCGCTTTGAGGTCTGTCGGCAGCTTAGGACAGTCAAATGTGAAAAAGAGGTCTTCTCAGGAACCCCACCTACCTTCCTCATTATCTTACTGACCTCTACCTCATGGTCAGTTTCCCATTCCTTGACTAAATTATCACAGGACATATCGATGATATCCCTGCAAGTGATAATTCCCTTTCCACGGTGAAGCGCAGCGTGAAGCTCACGCTTGACAGGGAATTCTCCCAGCAGTGTGCATTGCAGGAGCTTTAAAGCCAGCTTCCTGGTTTTCATTTCAAGCAGCATCGCTGCGTTTTTCAATCGTTTAAAGTTCTTTAGAGAGCCAACAAGACCTTCTAAACCCTTGAAGATATAATAGCGTGAAACCTTTTCGAAACTTCCATTTATTGTGGTCGCTAAAACAAAAACATTCTCATACGGAATACTCTGTACCTTTTCCTTAATATCTTCTGAAGCGGGAGGGCTGTGAACCCTTGCCGCTTAGAAGTCACTTGGATGGAATACTCACCTTGCGACGCACCCAATCCGCAAAGCGGGATAAACGAATCATGTCATTTTGTCTCACGAGTTCGGAGTTTATTTATTTTAAGATACTCACAAAATATGACGGTATCAGTTATGTAGAAGATGACTTGGTCATAACTGATAAAGTTATCTTCCACATGACTGATACCCTCCTCTTTCACGAGTATCTTAAAATAAAATAAAAAACAACAAACAAGAAATCATACGTCGAGGTACAATGAAGGTCGAAAATATATTTTACGGGAAAAGTCGTTTTATTTTATCATTTTAGTATTTTAGCTGAAAATATCCAACAGTAAAAAAGCTAAAGCGTAAACACCTCATTCTGCAGTTCCTCGTATTTTACGAGCATACACAATTAAATGTTTTGACAATCTATTGAAGCTATAAATAAATTTAAATTATAAACAACACATAAATACTTCGAAATATAATTCCATCATATAAATATAACATTAATTATCAATCAATTAGTTAATACTCGAACACAAGAGAAACCTGAAATTGCAAAAAAATATTTAAAAAATAATTATTGCAGACCACAAAACCCATAAAGATAAGAATTGTCTATACATTCATTGGTATGGGTTGGATATTAATATATCGATCGGTATCAGATATCAATTTTATTGAAATAGGATTTCAACTCAATCTTCCCTTTTTTACTCTTCTTTCGACTTTGAAACAAAGTGATGGTATCCTTGAAAACGAACTAAAACGTTGCGAGAGCAATAGTACCAAAAATAAACCCAAGAGATATACGAGAAACGTCACTTACCGATCAATAAACAACGAAATGCACACAAACAAAGTCAAAAACTAACATACAACAGCAAAGAAACTCGCACAAACAAATTAGCATCGAACACAGAACTGCTGACTAATTTTACTCCCGCACTGGAGGTACCTTACGCATATGGGTTTCACGACATCGAGTAACCTGAAAAATAACACCAAAGAAATTCTCATTTTGCAGAAAGAAAACATTGTATTTAATAAGAATCCTCGAACATTCTTGATGTTCAGACACGCATTCTAATAAATCAATACTAAATATTCACTGAACGAATTTTTATTAACCCTAGTGGAATTGAGAAGCTAAATGGGATGATGCTTGATCAATTTCGAGATCAAAACTTGCTGTATTCAATCATCCAGATACCTTGTTTTCCAGATGACTTTGTCATGACGGAGGATAGAGGAAAGTTTGACGAAAACTTCACGTATTCAAGTTCATAGTCACCGTTCAATGTCATGATACTCATATGATTACTTCCGCCAACTCAAAACGTCAATTTTCTGTGACGCATTTGACAGTCAATAGCTTGGCTAAGCAACCTAAATGATAAGTGAAACATCTCAACAAAAACACTGAAAAGAATTTCTTGTAAGGCGAATCAATTCAGGAGCTCATGACTAATTTTATGTTACTCATATTTTTCGGAACTAATTTAGCAAGCAAGCAATCAATAATTAATTTATCAAATTAATGAATATGATATAATATTATATACTTAAGGTAGAAAGTAAGATCCAATATAAACATCAATTGAAAAGAAAAGCTAGCTGAACTATTGTGAAAAGACCCACGTTACTGTACCGGTACATTATTAAAAGAAACACACGTATAGACACGTATCTGACAGTCGTGTGATCGGATGCCACAGTAAATGATAAGAGTGTGACACATGAATATAAAGAACGAACCCATGTAAAGAAAATGGACTAAAAAATGTTTTATATCTAGTCAATTTATTTATAATTATATTATAAATAAATAATATATCATAGATTGTAAACAATGGGTTCAAACCGATGGGCTCGGTCGAACTACGTAAGCAGGAGTTTCCGTCGCCGACTCCAGACAAATGTCGGTTTGGTACCGTAAGCTCCCCGACACCCATCATTTCTCCTTCCCAATACCCTCACCCGCGTCACGGTTAGGTGGAAGAGTAGCCTCATGACCTGAACCTCGCCAAAAGACAAAGTATATAAATAAATATTTTGCATGAACAGAAATTGAGATTTAACGGTAATGCAGTAAAACAATTACACTTTCAGAGTTTTTATGAAAGTTATGAATAAGAATATTATCTATAATTTGTCTGCCTATTTGACTTCCAAATTTACTTCACAAGTTTATTTCAGAAGCTGGGTACTCACTCGATATCGCTGATTTCACTGGTAGGTCTATAGTGAACGGTTCGGATGATTTTAAAATAAATGTTAATAATGTAATACGTGAATGTTCTATGCAAAATTCATAGACACAAAATTTGGTTTTTGTTAATGCTGAGCGGAAGAACTGCCACGAAATGAATCGTCGTAAATTTGTTATATGTATACCTGATAAAGAATCAACCCACAGTCGTAACGCTGAGTAAAAATTAATACAGACGTAAATTATAAACATTAATAAAATAAACTAACACAAATAGCACTATTAAAAAATTTGTAAGTAAAGATCACGGGTAGTACTATGCCATGATAGATTTTTGTGACCCAAACACATTGAATGAAATCTGAAACAAAACGAATTGAGTCCGATCATTCTGCCATCTTTGGCGATGAAGTCAACTTTCGTATGCGTGTAAGTGGCTAATAGACTTCGTTCGCTCGATAACTCGAAATCAAATATGCTAAGGTCAAAATTCAGATTCGAACATCTTTTACCTTGAAAAGAGTCGTTTCTAAGCAAAAACAGGTTATCATATTCGAGTTGAGATACTTGGCGTAGTTTCATATTTAATGAAATGAATAATTAAAAACTTACGACTTTTTTACGGACGAATAATATTTATATTTTCTGTGAACAACTCACTACGTTTCGCCTTGGATTTAAGTCGTCGTCAGGTTATCAATTATTTATTTCATTATATTACATGATTATAGTAGTAGTTTCATATTCATTGCAAAAATGGACATCCGCGGTTTCAGACCGAAACAGTGTATTTTGTTTCAACATAAAAAAGGAAACCATGAATAAATTTTACATTAATACTTGACAATATATTTGAAAAATCCAAATAAAAACTTAACAAACAATTGAACGAGGAATTTTACTTGTTAGAAATATAAAAGAAACCGTCTCAGTTCATTAATTTTTAGCTGAGGAAATCTAAACCTTAACAATACTGGAACAATTCAAAATGATGAGAGACACACAACCACGGGTATGGAATATTGTAACATTTTTATAGACCTAACTGCTTTTACGCAGAGGTAAATAACATTATCACTCGGTGTGAAAATGTTTTTTCCTAGGCGAGGGAAGAGAGTAGGAACGTTTCTCGATTTTATTTTTGTTACACACGCATCTTGATTGTTAATTCTGTTCAAATTTCTATTGAAACGTTCTGCGGAGACATGTTTTTTTCTTCCAATAACAGGAATCAATTTTTTTATTGGGGTTTTACAGCTCGCCGTCATCGAGGTCATTAGAGCCCTTACATTTTTGTACAGATAGGGAAAATGCTGTTACGCACTAAGGAGAGGCAACACGACTCTCCCTGTGTGAGGGTCTCGCCGAATGACTCGACCATACCCACTAAAAACTCTCCGTACGTCCAAACCCAATAATTACCGTACGTCCAAACACAAAGACGACAGGAAAAGACAGACAAGTTGCCTAAAACATTATTGAAAAACGAGACGAAAACGATATAAAATTTAAAGAAAAGGAAAAAAAGAAGGATGTAAATCCAAACCATCGTGAGGACTTGTGGGAAGAGTCCCGATTCATTCATGGTTTTAAGTCATGATATACAAATAAAGATCAGATACGGTGCCAGAGGCCATAATTCTGAAGGAATCTAAAAAGGTATATCAGAGTCGGTTCTTTTTGCCCAAGCATAACGTCCAATCTAACAGGAATCAAGATAGTGCGTTCCTCCATATCTCAGGAACTTTTGCTTTAAAAAAATTATATTAAAAAACATAATGACGGGGTGAACGTCTTCGCCCAATAGAAACGTGTGCAGCAGTGTCCTCAAAATGGTGGTGAATGACTTACGCAACCAAACCTTAATCTTTAGAATGATCTATCATAAAAGTTTTTCTTTTATCGTTTATCGTCAAAAAAAAGCAATTAAAATTGCTTATGATAACAAGAAGGACAATGAGCGACCTTATTCTTCAGAAGCAAACCCTGTACCATCTCATCAATACAATTAACGTGCCCTAAGGATACCCGGTGAAACACTCGGATGGTCAGAATGCGATATAACATAACTTCCATAACCGTCCATTTCCGGGTAACTAACTATTGTTAGTTATTGGTAGCTAACTATTGTTACCACGCATTAAAATAATTATTGTGCTTTAATTATTGATACTAATAAGTATATTGTGCATCCGCGTTTACCAGTTCGACTAATAATAGAATGATAAAAAATAAAATGAATCTAAAAAGTAAAACACTAAAAATTTATTCAGAAGTATGAATTATCATCAAACCTTACATTGTACGGAAACTATTGTTTATAAATCGTAAGTCTAGAGCCTAAAGTGTCTGTATAAAAAATCCTCCTCTACCCGGAGGAAAACCGGAGAAAAACCCGGGCCATGATGAGGCTACATAATTAATGTACACAACTGTGCCAAGGTTGGGTACTCATCTTAAAGTCTAGATTTTCCTTGACCGATATTCTTACAGGTAATTCGGTGGAGACATTGTAATGATCTAGAAAATTACGGCCCAAGACGCAAAGATGAACCAGCAACATTTTCCACATACAGACGCTGGATGAGAGTTTGGTTGCCCCTGGGAGCGCAGGCAGTGCTTCTAGCGGCGGAGACAGGCGTCCATGGTCACGAAGAGCGCGGGAGCCAGTAGTGGCGTTGGTGAAGCCGCGAGCGGTTGAGTGACGCAGTGAGCATCGACGCTTGCGAGATCGCGAGCACCGCTGGCGAAGAACTCAGGTGAGAGCATGAATATAGCGTTCGTAATGCAATAAGCTTCATTTCGATTTCTTCCATTCGAAATCACAATTTCATCATAACATCGGAATTAAATATGTCATAATTATTCGAGGTTTCTTTAATGCTTCGTTTGCGGAGGCTAGGGTGGCAGGTGAACCATGCAATGCATCGGATGTATAGCGAAGAAAAGTGACAAGTTCAAATACTCGTATGCAAGAAAAATCTGATCAATATTTGCACAATAATAGTAAGATTTTACTTGCATGCGATTATTTGAACTTGAAACTGAAACACACCAGAACACGAATTCGTGAAATACTAATGAATATATCTCATATATTTTTGTAACACTAACAAATACATTAATTACGCAGAGCACGCTGTTGTTCATTGGCGCCAACTTGCTTAAATTATACAGTGGGTGTAAGGGGAGGCGAAGCGGTATGAACGCCTTTAATTTTTCCGCGAGTTACGGCAGCATATTTTACTCATTTGTTTATGGATCCTCGTGCGTACTAAAAATTACTTAGATTGTCATACCAGCAAGAATAAACTTCGTAATTTTTATTGAACTTATATTACAATTTTTTAGAGTTCGCAATAAAGCAATTCGTAATACATGGCATATTCCCTTTATTTTGTAACAAACAGTCGTTTTTAATCTCCTGAGAACAGAATATTGGTGATGTAGACAGATCCTCCTGCAGAAATACTGATAAGACTCAAAAAAACTTTCAGCGTCCTCAGCATTTATAACCCATGCAACACAATTTATACATTTCCCCAAAATATCTAGCAACTTTAATACCACTATATGGAATAACCGATTAGAGCAGATATCTTTCCGTGCACCTGCCAAAACGAGGGAACTTTTCCGTTGGAACGGCGCTGACGGAAAACCTGTATCTCGCTCAGCCATCACGTAAACATTCTTACGCAATGTACATATTTCTTCCGTGTACCCTACACGTGGAGAAAATATGTGATAACTTTCAGTCAGGGGACAATGGCGACAAGCCGGGAATCGAACCCGGGACTCCTACTTCAATCGCAGATGTGTTAACCACTACACCACCCGTTCGCCTTCCACAACTGTACACCATTTCCACACATACCTAAACGCCATTTTTACCTTTTTTGTGAGTCTTTACGGCTCATGTCGACATCAAAGGTCATTGGAGCCCGAAAAACTTGTACAGGTGTGGAAAATGCAGTTACGCACTAGGGAGAGCCAACATGACTCCCCGCGTGTGGGACTCGTCGAATGATTCAACCCTACCCACTAAAAACCCTCCTGATCTACAACACACCAAAACATATCTCACAACATACATCAAATGGAGGGGGGTCTACAATGAGGGGGGCACATAACATGAGGGGGGGAAAATGGGGGGTAGGACAAAAAATGAGAAGAATGAGGAAAATGAAAGATACCCTAGCCTTAATAGCGTCGGGATCGAAAACAACAAGAGGTGACCAAGGAAGGTCAGAAAAGAGAAAGGAAGGAGCATAGCACAAGTGGAAGTGATGCCATACTCAGCTCAGGGCCCCGTGTTCGCCAAACACGTACTTACTAGAGTATGTCCCCTGGGGGGAATTTTTACCGGACCGAAAGTTATCACATATCTTCTACACGTGTAGGGTGCACGGAAGAAATATGTACATAACGAACCTTAACATGCAGATACGTGTGAAACCGGTAATAAAGTGCCCACAGCATTATGTGCCGCCTGGTTCGCTTATCTCCTGTATGGGGATGTGTCTCTGGTCTTCCGTGGTTCAGGTCTGGGTGGAAGTGGTGTACAGTTGTGCAAGGCGAACGGGCGGTGTAGTGGTTAACACCCCTGCGATCAAAGCAGAAGTCCCGGGTTCGATTCCCGACTCGTCGCCATTTTCACCTGACTGAAAGTTATCACATTCTTACGCAAGTGTATGTTCCTCGCGTCGGAAGAGCTGACAGTTCGTTCGGCACGTGGAATAAGAGGGGCGTAACGCAATTACATGCGGGTGTGTGTGACCGATGAAGTGTCTTCTCGCAAACGAACATCGTGCAAAATTAACCGACTTTGATAAACATCCAAAATTGAAAATTCGTAAAATTAACGTCATTTTCCAGTTTAAAAAACAAATATAAGCATCCAAAACCAAATAGATTCAAAAAGATTGTTTCGCTCTGAGGAATTATGTCTGAGAATGAATGGATTCTTAATCCATAAACTTTATTATAACCACTCATGTCATAGTCTTTTGTGACACCCACCCGAAATAAGTGTCACCACCAAATAATAAAATAAATTACAATACCTTACCGATGAATAATTTATTGTTTACTCCTGATCGCGAAAGCTGTACAACGAGCACGTCACAGTCGGTAATTGCAACTCGTTCTCTAGAGTTTCACTTTACTCACAGGAATATTAAAATTATCTTGAATAAGAGACTGTTGAAGCCTTAGATTGAATCGCTTTTTCTGTAAATAGAAGTCATTGTTCGCGGTAAAGATGTAGATAAAAGCATGTTAGTGAAGGGTGGTAACCGTAGAAACGTCATCACCTGAAAGTATTATTGAATTTAGATGTCGAAACGTCGTTGAATAACCAGGAATGTGCCACAGAGAAGTTACGTATATCATAGTTTTTGTCTTCATTATTTAACATATTAATAATGATATTCTTCACGCGTATGTTTCAACAAAGATACAGGAGACTCTTATTTGTGCTCGAGACTCTTATATTTGCCGCAGTAAAATTTGTTTACATCTTGTGATCAATTTGTTGATACTCATAATGGAAATCGATAGATACCGATAAGTTATACTTGCAGGGTTAAGATGCCGATGGATCTCGTGGGAAAGCTAATTTACTTCCAAATTTTGAAAATACTTCTAGAGATCCTGTAATTAATATCCAAATACCAACGTATTGTTTGTTTCACGAAGTCTGTCATACTTTCTCGTATACTTGGACATAAAATACAAACATTTGTCAAACATATTTACTAAATGCAATGTATAACCGTGGCTTTTAAAGCAAAAACGAACTTGGATGAGAAACTATTCATACGTTTCTTATTAGTATTGTTGGGATTATTGTTCGCGTTATTCTGGAGATTATCGTTCCTGTTTCTTTCCAAGGCTACCAAGAATATCAGTCGCGCTTCCTCTCCGATAAGAGCTCGTAGCCGCCCTCTACCTGCCCAGTCGGCGCTTCCACACATCCATTCCTACACAACACACACTTCCTCACGGTTATATTGACGTGAAATCGTAATGTAAATTGCATTAATTACACTGCAGACTACGTTTACATATTGTGCAAAAACCGTGTATATTTGCCTTAGGGCCCTTGATCAGGATTGATGGGATAGTCCCTAGCTTGCTTCCGGAGAGTAAATTAATTAATTGTTCTCCATGTGGTCATACGCAGTTCGTACTGCTTTTTGACAATAAATGTATTTACATATTTTTCACCAATTAATGTACTATTGTGTTGAAAGATATCATTTTTATCCCTTTATATCCCTTTTTTTGGTCCATCGATTCAACACGAAAGATGAATTCAAAGATACGAGTGTAGAGTCCCTCGGAAGTGGTCACGATGCAATGACTTGAGCTCAGAGCAGACGAAGTCAAGTCAGGCGCATGCGCAGCGAAGTGGCGAGTCTTCAACGGTCAATGACCGCGTGGCCTGCTGGCCCAGTGAGTGCAGAAGCTCCGCGTCCCACACGGCCGCCATGACGCGCCACCTTCCACGGCATTCCATTTATTGGATAGGACGCATATGAGAGTTATATTCATTAAGTTACGCTCAGTGACGATTTCATTTGTTTTCACGTCTACAATATGTTTAATCGTCTCAAATCAAGCATAGTTCTATTTCTCTCGAACAAGGGACTAATCCAAAGTACTGGGCATTATCATTGTTACAGAGAGAGATCGTTATATAAAGTTATAGAATGTCACCAAAATTTCGTGTAAAAATTTAGTGCCATAAATCACACAACAAATATTTATTACATAAACTATTACAATTATTTACTTACATACATTTCAATAAAGTTATTTTACTAATTTCTGCTGCATTCACATATTTTCCCCCTATTTCACCCTTTTTTCCTTCTCTATTTGCATTAATGGAAGGAATCTCAGTTTGCTTCCTTTTGCCCTTCCAAAGCACTGTTATACCTTTGCCTTGAATCCCCAAAGACTTAAGCTTGAATTGAAACGACATAAACGAAAAAATATAATAGTAATAAAGAGAGAGAGCAATATCGGTATAGATAAAGAATAAATACATTATTATAGCCAAAAAACTCGTTCATTTCACATTGTCCAAGAGATTATCGTTATAAAACGACTAGTGTAGTTATTCAATATCGTCAATGCATTCATAATCGGAATTGCTTCTTGTAATAAAGCTAATATTTTAGCGACATTTCATACTCATCGCAAAACCAAAAAAATATCAGGTATGAAATACAAATGTTCTACAATCCACTAATATATTTCATTCAGAAATTTTTCGAGTTTTTGTCGTTCGATTTCAAAAATGTACGACTCTTTGATGTATAGTTTCCCTAATGTATGTGTACTTGCATTTCGCTGGTTTTATTCAAAATACGGGGTTTGTGAATATTATGAGAGATAAATACGAATTGCGTCATCAGAATTTCTAAAAACCAATGAAAAATGAAGTAGAACGTCATGTTACCAAAAAACGCACGTAAAAAAACATGTACTTGCAAGTTACCTGAAAATGATAATGTTCGAGTTGAGAATAATGTTTTTTTTTCTACTAAATAATCTTTCTAAAAGAAAATAATAGGCCATATCTCTTAAAATATCTATATAATTAGTAGATACATTGAAAAGGCATTTTCATATATACTTTCCAGATTATATTGTGTAAAAAGTCTCTTCTTGGATGCCTATCAATATTTTGTCCATTATATAGTAACACACATTGACATATTTCCCTTCTATCATGATTAACGATTTCCGAATGCATTAGTATTCAATATTTCGCTCATGAATTTAATGTCAAACTTAAGACATGCAAGAAAAATTAAATTTGTGATCCTTGAATAATAAATGAAATATATACCATTAAATGTATCTAAAATATACATGAAAATATGTATTTACCTTACATCGTATTTTCAACTCCACTCGAAAAAGAAAAAAAAGAGAAGACTGTCCTTCCCGTATCTACTTCCAGCTACTCGTAGGATAGACAGGTTATTAATACTGATTAAATTGGATGTAACAATTACGTAGTAACAAAAATAAAGTGAACTGTTGAACATCATTATACTAGTCTACGCAAGCACGTTCCCAGAAAAATTCCCACAATGCTTGAACTGATCTGAGTTCTTATTCTACTCGGGTTTAGATGTTGCGCTCAGCGTTGACTTAAGCTTGCACTTATTGTCGCCAATATTTTTGTAATTTTTAATTCACTTACTAAAACGAGCATTTTAAAGGGGCTTTTCATGGATCTGAAACTCTACACTAGCTACACATCAAACTATGCACTAAATCCGCACCACTCACAAGAAGGCGGATAAAGCTGCAAAAAGAATATTCTGCGCAGGTTAAAAGAATCAAGAAAGAAGGTGTGTTTGATTCAGTGAAACGATTGTGTAATACGTCAACTCACTCTTCTGTTTCTGTAAAAAAAAAATTAGGAAAGTAAACCGATTACTTGTGTAGAGGGTCAACTAAATATATGGAAAAAGTACTTCAGTGAAATTCTCAACATGGAGACACCTACATGCTCTCAAGTTAAAGAACAAGAACAGGCTGTCCCAGAACTACGAATAAGTTTCAGACCTCCTATGAAAAGAAAAACAGTGAACGCCATAAAGTCTTTGAAGAATGGCAAAGCATCTGGTTCTGATAATACAAGTGCAGAAGAATTAAAAATAAACACGCATGCAACAGCTGACATACTTTTGCCCATGTTCGAAGATATCTGGCAAAAGGATCAGTTCCCTTAGGAGTGGAAAGAACGTTTAATAGTTAAAATACTAAAAAAGGAGATATTCGAAAGTGTAGTAATTGGAGAGGTATAACTCTGCTTGTAGTCATTAGTAAAATCTTTAACAAAACTATCTTAAATAGAATAATGATTACATTAGAAAAAAACATAACAAATTAACAAGCTGGTTTTAGACCCAACAAATCATGCACATATCAAATTAACAGACTACGAATAATAATAGAACAATTTGTCGAGAATCGGTCTCCTCTCTATATTCTATTTGTGGATTATCAAAGAGCATTTGATTCTATCGCATGTGATAAGATATGGAAAGAATTGAAGTTAAGAAGTCTATCCAGCAAGAATCTCAACCTGATCAAAGAGGGATACAACAATTTTAGCTGTAGAGTTCTACACAATGGTCAACTGACTGAATCCTTCGCTACATCAACGGGGGTAATGCAAGGATGCCTTCTGTCACCCCTTCTTTTTACACTAGTGGTAGATAGAGTATTGAAAAGAACGATGCAGGGGGAATACCGAGGGATTCGTGGAAACTGAACTAACATCTCGAAGAACTTGTGTACGCAGATGACATATGTCTACTATTCCATAAGTACTATCATATACAAGCAAAATTAAATCACCTCAGTAGAGAATCCATAAAAATTGGACTTCAGATAAACTACTCCAAAACAGAAGAAATGCGACTGAATCCCACAGGGTTATTACCATGGAAGGCAAAATTGTCCTAATTTTGTTATCTGGGAAGTATAGTATCAGAGGATGGAGTAGCCACCCTCGAAGTTTGCACAAGGATTCAGAAAGCAAGGGGCACATTTGCAAGACTAAGGAAAAGTTGGCTGTCCAACAACTTACGTTTAAGTACTAAGATCAAAATATTTAATGCTTGTGTGCAAATCTGTCCTGCTGTATGGTTATTAAACTTGGTTCGTCACTACTGAAATAAAATGGAAGCTTCACAGTTTCATAAATAGATTTAAAAAATGCATCTTAAAAATATGGTGGCCAAGCATCATTTCCAAAAAAGATCTCTGGAAAAAACAGGACAAATGGATATCAATAAAGGAATCTCCAAGCGGAAATTTGGTTCAATTGGACACACACTTAGAAAAGACGATGAAGAGTCATCAAAGTGCCCTGACGTAGAACCCTCAAGAGTCGAGAAAATGGGGATGCCTAAAGATGAGCTGGAAAAGATCCATCTTGAAATAAGCTGGTAAAAGTTGGAATGAGATGCAAGCGATGCCAGCAGATACGAAGAGACGAAGAAATTTTGTGGGCGACCCTTGATCCAAATAGGAGACAATGGACATTATTATTATTGTGGGGCTTTAAAACTCGTAGACAGCAATGTCATTAGAACCCTTGCAGGTGGGAATAATGCAGTTTCGAACCAGAGAAGAGCCGGAACGACTCTTCCCCGTGTGTGAAACTCGCCGAATATCTCGATCATACTCACTAAAAAATCCCTCCTAAATTCAACAAATATCTAAATACAAAGATGTGAGAAAAGATAAGGAAACAGTTGCAGAAAACAAAATACAATAAAAAGGATTTTTTTTTTAATTATAATTTTCAAGTTACGGAAAGAAAGGGGAAAAAGAAAGAAGACAGGAAAGAGGAAAGGAGAATACAAATTTAAACCCTCCCGAGAACTTGTAGAAGGCCCGGTCTATTCATTATATACAGTAGTTTATTAACATCACCCGTTTCATTTCCGAGAATTATTGGTAAATCTGACGCCAGACCTATTTGTTTCCGTATTCTCGTATTTTCTGCAATCAGTAAGTAGGTGACGCACTGTCAGAGAAGAGCTACACTTCTCACAAACGGGTTCATCATCAAGTAGTAAGAGATACAGATGAGTGAAAGGACAATGTCCTATGCGCAGGTGGGTCAGCAAGACCTCGTCGCGCCTGGCTGACCTACAGGAACTGCCTCATGACTTAACAGAGGATTTGATAAATCAGAGCTTATTCTCTTCAAAAGCAAACATCTCATTGCTCCATTCACACAGAATCCTTGTCTTCGTGGAATTTAGGAGATATCGTCCGGGAATCATGGAGAATTCCACGCGATTCTGGAGGCATGCTGCCTTCGCGGAAACGTCTGTTTCTTCGTTTCCTCTGATTCCCACGTGACCGGGAATCCACCAAAACATTACCTTCTTTCCGCCACTTTAAAGGGGGCAAAGCACATTCTGACGACATGTTGTCTTCGGACGAAAGCATATTGAATTGCGGTTTCCAGGAGATGTAAGTTGTCCAGGGTTGAACGGAACTTCCTGAAACCACAATGAGATCGACTCAGCAAGTTATGCCTTTCAAGATACCACACGAGACGTCGGTTAATAGTTCTCTCCAAACTTCTACCGACGCAACTCTTCTCGAAGGCGATACTTCGTTAACGTTTTGTCCTTTCCTGGTTTTAGTAAAGGTATAAGCGTTGTTTCTTTCCAGGAATTAGGGAATACTCCCTCGGACCATGAAAAATTACAGACATCCAGAAGATATTCTTTCGATTCTAGACTGAGTTGTCTGAGCATTTCATAATGAATGGAATCAGAGCCAGGAGCAGTGTCGTGGGCTGTCGCTAGAGCTGATTCAAGTTCACACATAGAGAACGGAGTGTTGTATGGTTCATAGTTTGTGGAACAGACGTCAAAAGAGGTGCTCTCCGCTATTTCTCTTTTCCTCGCGAAATCAGGATCGAAATTTGCTGTAGATGAGAAGCAATCCCGTTCAATGGAAACTCATAATAAACCAATAATACCTGACGAGAAGCCGGACCATATTATTTGCTGCAATAGATGTGAGAATTATATTGAAAAAACAAAAACCACATCGGCGTTTTGGAATAAAATGACAATTTCGCCGATTCCAGAGGAGCTAGCTAACGTAAATGAAATCGAAATAAGACATTATTTCTTAAAGATACATCAACGTTGAATTTTGAACTTGGTACTCGTGTTTCTAATGTCCACAATCTGCTTTTTAGGAGAAAACTACATCGAATGAGGGATTATATCAATTCTCGAACATGGTTTAATCAACATCGCCTGTTTTTTAAACACTTTAGGCAACTTTTGGGAGAATTCCAATATAATACAAAAATAATTCTTTAGAAACAATTTCTCGAAATGGTGTGTAAAATATACCCTGGTAGCAACTGAGCTTCCAGGGTACTTGACACTGTAGTAAGATTACGCGAAGCCTCCTGGCAGTCGTCTCTGGTGTTAGAGAATGGAATGGTCTAAAACTGGGAATGACTTTCTGCATGACCCCCCAGGACCTATCGATTCCACATTCTCGTGGTATTATTGCGAACTGGACTAACACGTGCAGCAATATCGCAGAAAGATAAATCGCAGTGCCAGTTCTTTCGCGATCAAGCTCCTACACTAGCTGTTAAGCACTCCTCTTTAACGAACTTATTTTACATACGAAATATACAACTTGCGACCTTCGTGGCATGTCACCTGTATGGAGAAGTAATATTAATGACTTATGTTACGGCAGATATAATTCTAGAAATGCTATCTTCTAGATTCGGAAAATAAAACAACAGATTTTTTAAATATTTCTACTCTAGTTACAGTGAGTAAGAAATCGGTAACGTGATGAACTCGAAAGAATAATATTTTGAATACAAAATATTTTTTGTTCCGTTTCGTTTTTTTTAAATCAATTTCAAGCAAGTAAATTCAGAGAAATTTCATATATGTTTTAGCACAAATATGTTCTGTAGAGACTATTTTTGCTTTTATTAATAATTCGAAAGTGAAAATGTGTAGCAAATGATTAGATACGTAAGGTAAATGCACGACGCTGGATGTGTACGTACATTATCTTTATCTTGAGAGCAAAGAAGTCACGCTACCTTTCGTAACTAAAGTAGCACATAGACAGCAGCGTGTGTAGTTATGGGTTTTACGACAGGAAAGGTCTTCTAATTGACACTGCCGGTATAGACTCCACAGGATTGTCCAAAAGACATACCACGGTTAACCTGAACCGTGCATCTACCCAAATGTTCAATACAAAAAAGTACGTCCCATACACATCGGTACAATCCAAGTCAAACTAGAAGGGTACAATGTCATTTCAACTTCAGCAATATTTATTTCATGCATACAACTTCAGCAATATTTATTTAGCCAATGAAAGTCGCACTTACAATTGCTTGATGAGACTTGCTTAAAACAAAGAGACAATGTACGTTTACTGAAACTTACCAACTAATTCATGAAGTCCAAGTATTTTCTTTCATTAATTAGATATACTGCTTCACGTTTATAAAATAATGTTATTGTAAACCATCAGAATATTATTAAACTTTTTGCATCTATTAAGATTTTTTTTCTGAACGTACATAGTGCAAGAAATTTTTATACGCATTTCGAAAACAGAGTTATCTTGTTTTGTACTCATTAATGTTTCCCGTCAAGATGATATTTCTGAAATGTCTTGAGGCCTATTAATCAGGATATTCTCACAAAGGATAAGGATATTTCACGATCATAAAAGATGCACACACTGTTTGATAAGACGGGGGTCTAGCTACTCTTCACCAAAGCGTGAACAAAGTCGTTATTACTGGTAGGTGTATTACGAACTCGCAATTAATTAGTAATTCGATATAATGCTCTGTATAGTAGTAACGAGTTGACGTCACACTCCCATACTTAGCAAATGATTCTTTACAGTCTGATGACGCAGAAAGCGCACTGTGTATCCATTTTAACAAGCTCCATTAATCTGGTTGAAGGTTTAGAATATTTAGACAACCTTGGAGACATTATCTTATCCAGCCACAACATATAATAATTAAATTTTGGATAAACCTCATATTTTGATACAGGATGCCTTACATATATGATGACTGTTTCATTAGACATGTATATTCCAGGGTGAATATCATTACCATTATTCAATTTCCCCATCTAGGTATTAATTTTTCACATTTATCTCCCTGATCGAATAAGGCGTTTTAAATGGGCTCGAAATCATATATAATTGTTATACATAAGACATCATTTAAAAACGTCAGAAAGGTATAATCTTTACAGTGCTTAAATTTAATTTCTTATAATGAAATCACGTTCTAGTACATGAAAAATTTATTTTTCGGTTAAACATTCTCAATCCCATATTTAAATTAAATTAATTAATTCACTTTTCAATTAAACTGGTCAATGCCATATTTAAGTTAAATTAATTTCTTCTTTAAGAATACAAATCTACCCAGAAAGATCGTTTTTGTTGTTGTTTTTTACAAAAATTGTTCAAAACTATATTGTTTCATATATATTCCAAAATACCGAATGAAGAACAAAACATCAACACAAAAAATCTCTGACAAAAATTTCCATTTTTTGACATATTTGTAGTTAATTTTTTTTTTTTTTTCATGTGGGGCTTAAGGGCTCCTCAACGTAAACAGAGCCCTTGCAGGTGGGGTAGAATGCAGTTTCGCATCATAGAGAAGTGACCATTCCTACTATAAAAAAACCCGTCCTGAATTCAACAAATGTCTACATACAAAGATGAAAGAAAAGGAAACAGTTGCCCCAATACATTATATCAAAAATGAAATAAATTTTGAAATTATAATTTTCAAATTATGGAAAGGAAGAATAAAAGTAAGGAAGAAAAGTGAAGAGAAAAGAAGGATGCAAATTTAAACCCTCCCGAGAACTTGAAGAAGGAGCCCGAATCTACTTATAAAATTCAATAGTTTATTAACATCATCCGTTTCATTTTCGAGAATTGTTGGTAAATTTGCAGCCAGACCCATTTGTCTCCGTATTCTCGTGTATTTTCTGCAATCAGTTAGTAGGTGACGCACTCTCAGAGAAGAGCTACACCCCTCATAAACTGGTACTTCATCAAGTAGCAAGAGATACCGATTAGTGGGAGAATAATGTCCTGTGCGCAGGTTGGCGATTGTTAACCAACAAATTCACAACACCTAGCGTCTAGTAGACTTGACTACAAAAAATAACTTAACGTTTAAAAATTTAAAGCTCGTAGACAAAAGTCCCGTAGCACATTACAAAAACAAAAAACAAATCAGATTGACTTTAGAAGAGAGAAAAGTATTCAAACTAATTTGACCACAGAAATAAAGTTATTACATTTACTACTGACAAAAAAATATTATTTTTAACGTGTGAAATTACCACTAAAAACTGTATAGTAAATGAAGAAATAGAGGAGGCAGTAGTGGATTTGAGCAACTGTTGAATATGGCGAGGGAAATTTCAAAATTGAATCGTTGGATCCTTGCGACTTATGGTATTCTTCGATTTTGACAGGTAATCTGGTAAGAAATAGTGTTTGGGTGTATGATAAAACATGAGCAGTACTTTCTTTCCAGGATAACTTTTGTGTTTGTGCGGCTTTACGGCTCGTCGACATCGAAGTCATTAGAACCCTAAAATCTTGAACAGGTAGGGAAAATGCAGTTACGCACTAAGGAGAGCCAACATGACTTTCCCTGCGTGTGGGACTCGCCGAATGACTCAACCATACCCACTAAAAACTCTCCTGAATTACAATATATCAAAACATCACTCAAAACATCAAAAAAGTAAAAAGGAAAGATAGCAACCGAGTAGCATCGGGATCGAAAAGAGTAAGAGGTGACCAAGGAAGGTGAAGAAAGGGAAAGGAAGGATCCTCACACAAGTAAGTGGAAGTAATGTCAGACTCAGCTCGAGTCCCCGTGTTTGCCAAACACGTACTTACTAGATGTAAGTCCCCTGAGGGGTTCCAGGATAACATTCCTCGGCAGCATACGAGATATTTTAGGGTGAAGATGCTCTCATATCTAGATATGCTGAAAATATTTCCTTCAATATCGTGGGCGAAAATATCATACTTAAAATATATTCCTCAAACCTTTAATATATCTTGTACCTGTTGTATAAGACCAAACCCATATCTTTCATATATATGCGCATTTTAATCTTCCTTGCGACGTTTTAATACCCGAGAAGAAATGAACCCTCCAGTCAAGCAGGGGACTCCACTCACCTGCGTGAATATTGATTTTCACAACCCACTTCATGCCTTGTTCGTCCCTTAACTGGCATACGGTTAAATTGCGGTTCTAGTTCGATATCTGTACTCACCAGAGTATTGAAAATGCTTCAGGAACGGAAGAGAGATTTCGGTACATAGTTTAAGTGTGTTGGGACTGTTACCTATCGATCTATAGCTGCAAAAGAGGGTCTTGCGAAGAAAAACGTATTGCAAATATTTGTCTATGTTGAAGAACTGTGTCATGTAATGTAACGCACATAAATAAAATATAGTGCGTTGGATGTGTGAGGTGGTGATTTTTTGT
Organism: Laupala kohalensis; assembly: GCA_002313205.1. Taxonomy (NCBI): domain Eukaryota; kingdom Metazoa; phylum Arthropoda; class Insecta; order Orthoptera; family Trigonidiidae; genus Laupala; species Laupala kohalensis. Next base: position 340,609 of record NNCF01128483.1, on the reverse strand, counting down.
AAACTCAAAAACGTTTCTCCAAATAAAACACATTTTGTCTCGTTAACAATGTTTGACGTGACAAAACACGTAATAGCGACTTCGAGGAACAATTTACTTTATGCCAATCATAACTAAATATTGTTCACGCGACAAGGCCAAGCATACATAAGCTTCTGACAACCTTTGAAGAGCGTTTTGCCGACAAAGATAAAAAAGACTAAATTGTAATCACATGTGCCTATATTGATATTAGGGCCAATTTTTAACCATACGGATTCGACATTTCATTCACCCCAAGGAACGAATCGTTGTTCGTTCATTCTTTCATTATCTAAGAGCACGAATGTTGCCGTCTTTGTTAGAGCCTTATATATCTATGTTTTTGAGCGACAATGGAAAGAATATAGTTTAAATATTCGTATATGTTCGAAACAGGATGGAGGCGAGCGGCGCGGGAGCACTGGTTGGCAACGGTGTGGCTCTCGGACCGTGTCCAGGCCACGTGAGCGGAGCAGCTGGTGCTCTCTTCGGGAACCTGGTGCAGACTCTCCTGGCGGCACAGTGCGCTCTGGCAGACCCGGCTTCGTTCCCCGCCGACGTGGGTGCCTCGGGGGACGCTGCCTCTGACGGTGAAGGTGGGGAGGACACGGGCAACGGCGCGAGAAGAGGTCTGCTACCAGCATATGACTTCGTGGTAGTGGGTGGCGGATCAGCTGGATCGGTTTTGGCCAACCGCCTATCCGAAAACCCTGACTGGTCTGTGTTGCTTGTTGAATCGGGAGGTGATCCACCCATCTCTAGCGAAGTGCCTGGATTGTTCTTCAACACGCACCAGACAGAAATTGACTGGAAATACAAGACAGAACCTAACCCAGCAGTATGCCAGGTGAGCACAAAAATGGACTTTTTACGCACTAGTTATCATGGAGAACTAAATAAATTACGGCAGTATAAAGTGCCAGGGTCCACTTCAACATGAATATTTATGAAACATACAATTCTGTTATCTATTCTATTTTCATTAAAACTAACAGATATAACAGTGATTCACGAATTAAAGTGTACTGAAAACGGCGAATAGAAAATTTCATAGTTTTAATTCTATACTGTACTTTTCATATGACCACTAGTTGACTGAAGTTATCTAGTTTAGCGACAGTTTTCGTTGAAGATCTTCCTCAATTGTCCGGAAATGCAATGTAAATTTCTCGCTGTTCCTTTCTAATTTTTGACACCAGACAGCTTTAATATGGATTCCATTATACATTATATGTGAATTTATTAAAAACTGTCCCTCGCAAATTTTGATTGGCGACTTGATAAATAATAGTTTTTAAAAATAGGATATTTCAAATGAGCACTCATACCATCGTAACATAAAGACTTACAGTACTACACGTGAAGTTGATGAAACTATTTATGTAACAGTACTTTGTTGTTACTAATTTCGTTTTTCATACATTTATACATTATATTTCATTTCGGTTACCTTCATTAGATAGTAGTTATTTCTCATTATTATTTTCTCGCATTCATTTTCAAATGAATTTAAGCAATTTTTAGCATTAGTAGTTATTTTTAAGAATAAACGAATTAAATTTAAAAAACATTATGGTGAAGGACAAGTACTTTGAACCTTGAAATCTATTCTATTACCAACTACGCTTACTACTTCATGATCACAACGCCAACGACGTAATAAAGTTTTCACGTCATACTATCCGTTGCTAACTTTGTTATTACCTGTGTATTTAGGCTATTAATCATTTTTCACTTTTTAAAATCTCATTTCCTTATAGTGAACAGTTGACTACATTTTGTTAAACACTGAGTTCATCATTTTTTCGCGCAAAAGACCGCTCATAAAAGCATGCCTAGGAAATTCTCAAGTCTGGAACAAAAAATTAGTCACGCGGTGTTCTTCTCGTGAATCAATGTACAATACAATATTTTGATCCTATTCTTAACGTTAGAATTTTCTCTTCACCACATTTAAAATGACACAAGTTCATGCACATTCATATACATAAATAAGAAAAGAACTTGGATCAATAAGGGTGCGTAGATTGTTGTGAAAATACATAGAACCTGCAAATGTTCGAATTTCATTTGTTTGGTATGTCATAATATTTTAATAATCCGGGCCCGTTTGTGAACCTTTTGGAAAAAAATTACTAAGTTCATGTATTGGCCTTCTGCCCATGCGTATGTCACTTAAATGTAAGATCGTATTGATTTTATTATCTGTATCTACATTTTATATATTTCATATCTGTGTCATTTTACAGGGCTTCCTGGAAGGACGCTGTAATTGGCCGCGTGGGCGCGTGCTGGGAGGTTCGAGCGCCATCAATGCTATGTTACACGTTCGCGGAAATCGCGCAGACTACGACCGCTGGGCGGCAATGGGCAACCCCGGTTGGGGTTATGATGACGTGCTTCCATACTTCAAAAAGGCGGAAAATTCACAAATAGGAGAGGATCGCTGGCACGGGCGCGATGGGCCCTTGCGCGTTGAGCATTTCAGCTCCACTGAAACACTTCGACCTCTCAAAGATGCACTGTTGGCTGCGTACGAGGAAGTCGGGTATCCGACACTCAAAGATATCAACATCGACTCGGCAATAGGGTTTGGAGAAGCGCCCGGAACGGTGCACCAAGGGACACGCGTATCGACAGCTAAGGCCTATCTCACGCCGTCAAGACACAGGGAAAACCTTCATGTGGTAAAGTTTGGTCTTGTCACCAAGGTTCACATCGATCCTGACACAAAGACGGCGACAGGAATCACTTTCATAAAGGGAGGCGATGTTCGAGACGTTAAGGTCACACACGAAGTTATTTTGTGCGCAGGAAGCATTAATAGCCCTCAGCTCCTAATGCTTTCAGGGATTGGTCCGAGAGAACAACTCGAAAATTTGGGTATCAATGTCATTCACGACCTACCAGTCGGAAAGAACATGCAAGACCATTTAATATTCTTGGGAACACTCTTCTCAATCAATCGGTCAAAGCCCACAGTCCTTCCACCATTAGAAGCGCTGGACAGTTTGTATGAGTATCTCACTCGTCGCACTGGACTCTTCTCTAACATTGGCATCACAGACCTCGTAGGATTCATCAACTCTCGCGAACCTGCAGATAAGACAAAAGTGCCTAATCTACAGTTTCATCACGTGTACGCCCACACAAACTGTACATTCCTTATCAACAGTCTAGAATCATCGGCTGAGTTTATGCCCGATGTCTATCGTGCCATAGTGCATGCGAATGCCCAAAGTGATCTTCTGTGGATAGTACCAACACTTCTGCATCCCAAAAGTACGGGTGAAATTCTCTTAAAAAATAAAGACCCTCTGGAACCTCCGAGGATTATTCCAGGTTACTTAACCCACGAAGACGACATCGAGGTAATTCTTGATGGCATTGATTTCGTCAAGAAAGCCTCGGGCACAAAAACCATGAAGATCCTTGAGGCGGAGTTACTCCAATCAAAATACACAGGTTGTCGGGATGCGAAATTCGATTCAGATGAATACTGGCGTTGTGCTATCAAGCATATGGCGAATACAATTTACCATCCAGTGGGAACATGCCGAATGGGACCTGCAACAGATCCGAAGGCGGTCGTTGATCCGGAATTACGAGTTCATGGCGTTTCAAATTTGCGAGTAGTGGATGCGTCTGTTATGCCAGAGATCCCCAGTGGCAATACCAACGCACCAACAATCATGATCGCGGAGAAGGCAGCGGATATAATCAAAACAGAATGGGAAGCCCCCGAGGCAGCGTGACAGTGATCATCAAGTCACGCATACTGCGTTGATTAATCACAGGCGACCGGTGAGGAACTCTAAGCGAAGCCGGAAGATATAGATTGTGACTGATAAGTATTTTCCAAATTGTTCTTATAAGCACAGATTGTTGAAAACCATCGTGTGAATTAACACCTACAACTGAGCTTATAAATATGAAAACGTGGAAACATTCCACGAGAATAAGAATTTGCATTTTCTTACAGAACCCATAGTTTTTTTCTCCACAGACCAAAGAGTAGTGTATCGTGGTTGTGATCAATTGATATTGTTTGAATTTTGCGGAGAAAATAGTTCTCTTCCAGAACTAGTCGATGTAGCCGTTTTACATAATGATATATTTGTCCATGTAGTTAGCTAGGGAACTGTCTCTCATCGCAATTGATACAAATCAAAGGCCACGGAATGCACCGATTCCATGGACACTATCGTCAAGTCTTTCCTGATTCAAGTTAAAACATATGAACCGTCCTTCCGCAATACTGTCGACATTGTCAGTTACTATGTTTTCGCGATGAAATTAATTATTTGTGACAATAAAAAAAACTCCATTCTGGGTTTATTTTAGGTCGACTTCATCCGTGATTCACAGAAATTTGACAGAAAATATGGAAGAAATATCTAATGAATGAAACACATAAGAACCATTTTGACGCAGAAATAATAGAATTTTAGAGGCATTCAATGAAGTAAGAGGAAAAAAAACGAATAATATAAAATTAGTTCTCACAACAAGGAAGACATAGTATCAAACTGTAGAATTCGTAATAAAAATCATAATAATTAAAAGTGAATAAATTCGGTGGAAAGCCACTACCACACACAAGTAAAAAAATATGCCTCAATCAAAATCTTCACAGAATATTTCAACATAATCTATGGCTTTGGGTCGAATTCTCTCTTACCCACGACAGATGCCCATTCCAAGTTAACAGTTGACACGAACGTATGTTGTAAAAACTATCATTCCTTTATTCTTGTAACTAATGAAAAAGATTTTCGTGTATTTTTATAATGCTTGTCAATATCATCTATAGAAAATAATGGAAGCACACTAATAAGGATAGAAATAAAAGTAAATATTAAGAACTTTTCCGTGGAGATCTACTGTATACTCCGAGTCATGTAACTTTACTCAGAGAAAATGTAACCAAAGAAAAAGACCTGAACGGGAACGCACTGCGTTTATTGGTTTATTGTATAGTAGATGCAGTTATTTAGTTTATTGTCATCATCATGGTCACAGGGAGTTTGTAACTGTTCTCTTGACAATAAATAGTTCACTATTTCCCTCTAATTAGCTTGATGTTGGAAGAGGGTCTATGCGCAGTGTAGTCAACGCTTTAAGATCGCTATCGTCCGTAAGAGTAATGAAAAGTGTTCCTCGCGTTATGTTGGCAGTGCTTTCGGATTTTTATCTATCGCCAACATCGTCCATTAATTCAATCCACTTGCTCAAGTGACGCTATTCTGTTCTTTCTGCTTCGAGCGTGTGGAAGGAACATTGCATTTTGTCTCTGTTAGTTAATAACTTTTTTAATAATAATAAATTTATTGTCAAAAAGCATTTAAGAATTAAATTTTATTTTTTATAGCAAATGGTCACTTTTGTGACTACTATTTACGTTTATTCGGGTATTATTTAAATTCGTATAAGTTAGAAATTCGTGTTACGTAGTCATATTGCATTATTTTCGGTAAAGTTACATTACTTTGAGTGTACATACAAATCAAAATAGAAGATAAATTAATTCAGTGTAGTCATTATAAATGAATAAGTATATAGTGTTAGTTTCAATTATTAGTGAAAACATCTTACGTATAATCTGGAAGGTAGTATCTCTTTCTGGAGCCTATTGATTTAGAAACGAATACACAATGTGCAGGACAATTTATATTAAGGAAAGACGGTGTAAATTCTCTTGCAACACTGAATGAAACAAAAAGGCAACAAAGCAAATTCAATGCAATAGATCTATTTTGATGATTAACGACAAAACATAAGAAAGAGCGCGTTTATAAAGTTCCTGAATTGATAGATTGTAATAAAAAATACATTTTCTTTTTAATAACATTCCCCATATATAACTTTCTTAAAATTGAAAATCACACATTTCAATTTAAAATATAAATATTAAAGGATAATACTCACGAATTTTAGGAGTGTAGTTCTGAAGAATAAATAAAATATCCTTAGCAGGGAAATGAGAACATGTTTTTGTCTCTGGAACTATGCTGTTGACGGCGAAATAGAATTCCAGAAGAAGACGAAAGGTTTTTGTTCTATAGAATTTTATTTGAATTACTGAATTTACATATATTTTTAAATCAATAAAACATTGAGCGAGAAAAATGTGTCTACCTTTTTATTTGAGAAAATGTGCATGTTTACTTTTTGTGAATCTCATCCCACTTGGTAGGAATGAAACATTATTCAAATTGTTCTACAAATTACACTCGAAACCTTTAATTTAACATTAAAAATAATTCCACAATAAATATACTTTAAATAAATATAGTTAATCTAAAAACACGGCGAAGAAAGTATTTGTAACAGATTCACATCATTAGAAATTCTTTCAATGTTTTGGGTTACGTTTTGTGCTAAAAACATTCAGCCATAAATTCCTTTTGGTTTTCTTTACTATTTTTGCTTTTTAATTTATTTTATCATTTCTTAGTTACCGTGTTACCATGATAATTATTTCCAGGATACTTTACTCGCTGCTCTCTACAAGACCTCAAATATATCATAGTACTTTACCATGTACATCCCAATCGAAAAAGGAAAAAAGATTAACACGAGATAAAAAAGGAAGAAGATACCATCAGTTTTATTGGTTCATTAATTAAAACGGTTCTTCAGCATCAGTTGAAAAAAAAAAGAAATTGCTTAAGTTGCGATCTTTTCTCACAAAGTCACCTTCTATGAAAATCGCACACATAATACATTCATGAGCCGAGTTCGTTTTCAAAGGAATTTTTCACAACAATCATGTTCAAAAGCACAAGCATATTCTGACGTACACAAAGTCAACATACAATAATAAGTGTTAAAATAATTAATCAATAACAATATTTCTCTACAGTATTATTTTACCGAAGCATTATTTATTTGCTATCATTTCGATTTTAAAATGTTTTTAAGAACTTCCAGTAACGCATGATATATGAGTTGCACAAATATTAGAGATGAACAAATAGGCTGGTTAAAGTATTACGACAATCCTATTCTAGGCAAAAGAGAGATTCATGTTTCTTTCTGGTATACATATGATAAGCTGTCACATGCAAAATGTTATGTATAAATCCAATCTAAATGATACTAAAAAGTAAATGAACATGTAATATACAAAATGTAATAGTTTTCGACTCTTAAAGAATAACCGTACACGACTATTTTCTTCACGAAACTTCTTAAAGTTTTGGGACAAGTTATATTTATCTCGGAGTTGAAACTAGCTACACAGTTTCATGCGTTTCCACTCATGAAAGGTATTACACACACTTGGAACGAAGTGGGGGAAAATATGCAGGGAAAACTTTCAGTTCACTCTTTAAACTACCCATTTAATTGAGTACCCTTCACAGTTCATTACACAAGTATCGTGACAGCAAAACACCAGTGAAACAACTTTTTTTCAGCTAAGTGTACCAAAAACATACACGTACATCGATGTTTCGTAATAATGTTGGACGTGTCCAAATAATTTTTGGTTCATGAACAAGGACTGACAATCGGAAAATGTTACCAATTTTAGGTAATTGTACATACTGCTCCCATACACATTCATATCCCGCATGATAGTAGGATATGACAATTTAACAAAAAATTCGAAAACTAATAGCAGAATAGGATACCAATTCCCACAAAGGAAAAATATGGGACCCCATTATCAATAGAAGACACACATCAAAATATTTTGAAGTTACGTTTTAACAATTATACATGATGCGTAACAAATCTCTTTAGAATACAGAAATCTCTTAAATTGATTTGAACCTCACCACCGGGTAACAGATTAATATGTTATGTTGAATGAAAATTGTAGACGGGACCGATACTTACATATAATTATAGTATAAAGTCGGGACCTTCAGTTTCAGCTGGTAAGCGCATCAACGAGTTAATCTGAAGGTTCTGGGTTTAAATCTCGGTCCCGTCTAGTATTATTATCGATGGATCAGTCTTTTAAGAAGTTATTCCTCGTCCTGATAAAGGTACTATATGCAATGACATCCTTCGCTCAAAATCTGCACTCATAACCAAACTACAGTTAGGCGATATTTAGTTCATTTTTGATCAATAGTCTGCTTTTAGTACTAAAGATCTTACAAGACTAAAAAGGGTAGTAGACGCAAACACTGTAACAGTTAAAACTGCCATCCTCCATTCCAACGCAAAAGTCACACTTCCAAATTACACAACCGAGAAACTACCGATAAATCTTGCGAGCAACGTACACTTCAAGAAGTTAAAGAGTAAGGTGGGGATCGGATTTTTTTTTTTTTTTTTTTTTTTTTTTTTTTTT
>NNCF01128483.1:320609-332245 GCA_002313205.1 Laupala kohalensis | reverse complement strand
AGGGAAAATGCAGTTACGCACTAGGGAGAGCCAACATGACTCTCCCCGCGTGTGGGACTCGCCGAATAACTCAACCCTACCCACTAAAAACTCTCCTGATTAAAACACACCAAAACATATCTCAAAACATCAAATGAGGGGGGGGGGCAAAAAATGAGGAGGGGGACAAAGAATGAGGGGTAGGACAAAAAATGAGAGGGATGAGGAAAATGAAAGATACCCTAGCCTTAATAGCGTCGGGATCGAAAAGAACAAGAGGTGACCAAGGGAAGTCAGAAAAGAAAAAGGAAGGAGACTGACACAAGTAAGTGGAAGTAATACCTGACTCAGCTCGGGACCCCGTGTATGCCAAACACGTACTTACAAGATGTAAGTCCCCTGGGGGGAGGAGGGAAAATGAAAGATACCCTAGTCCTAATGGCGTCGGGATCGAAAAGAACTTGAGGTGACCAGGGAAGGTCAGGAAAGAGAAGGGAAGGAGTCTAGCACAAGTAAGTGGAAGTAACGCCAGACAGCTCGGGGCCCCGGGTTTGCCAATCACGTACTTACTAGATGTAACTCCCCTGGGGGGATGATCTGTGAGAAATTTAATTGTAAAATTCGAGCGGTAAAACCACTTTCTATTTTGTCTTACTTAATGTTTCGAAAAAGCTCAATAGACGCTTGTAAGATCGTGCAGGCAATAGATTAAGTACACCTGAGACGTTCAGCCAACTCTTGCTTACAGGTGCGTCTAAGCGCCTGCGTAGTTCAGGAAAATTGACATTCACGCTTTGAACATATAATATATTCTTCAGTAAGCGGGTGGACGCCTCTGGGAAAACACAGAATTAAGTCAGCTGCGACTCCCTCGCAATAGGGTAGTTTAAATTTACGCCACCAGAGTGCACCAGTGACCGGACCGAGATCGCGAAGGGCAGGCGAAAAAATTTCAGAATTCCTTCATCAGAGCGCGCAACCTTCGCACTCCCTTGACAGTCGAATGACAATGGAAGTTCATCTGTTTTTTAAAGCTGCTTTTTTACGAAAATCGAGGAGGAGGCTGAAAATACGTATTGTATCTTATCAAATTCGTTTTTTGGTCATTTTTTTAAAGTTCACATTATACAGTTCACAATTTGTTTCCTAATTTTCAACTCATTATTGGCATAGCGATAAAAAACTTCACAACAATGAAATCTTACTTTTTTATAAGCTCCAATGAGATTAATTCTGCTTCAACAATGAGTAGCGTTCTTTAATGATTCTCTTTCTGTTCACACTTGTGAAAAAACTGCTCCAGGAGGCTGTCGCTGGGCCGTCTCAAGTTTGCTGTCCCATCATCGAATTTGTCATGCACCGACCACTATAGCTTCCATGTGTATAATTTTTTCGTCGATTAAGTCAGCACTGATTTGTAACGTCACAATATTTGGACGAAAGGCTAGTAAATTGTCTGTCAGGCATCGGCTTCTCCCGCAGAGTGTAGTGAATTATCGGTTGAAAATACTATCTCGGCATTTCCTTAGCAAAGTTCCTCGCTCAAAAATAGAAACTCTCACACCCTCGTCACCTTTTCGTAGTTGCCTCTGCACTAACATACTCAGCACTTCCTAGGTAATAATGATCTGATAAAATATTGATTAATATAGTTTAAAGTGTTTCGTATAAAAATAACTTCACTTAAATGCACTAAATCCCCTTGAAAATTTTCGCATGGCATTATTTACAAGGTTACTAAGAATTGCTTGCCCAAATAACATGACGTCATTAGAAGTTTAATACACAGCAGTTGAGCCTTGGACTCGTATGCCGGTGGTCATGCCATTGAACGCTGCATCTTCGTATTGTTTTGAATAGCACAGACCACGCAGGCACATTTTCTTTTCTTTTTGACCTACGGTCGTCCTTTACAATGAGCATAGTAGATTGTAGAAACAACATATTCTATATTATCGAGAAATATAAATTTAGAAAAAAAGAACATAAAATCTCCAAAACATTAAATCATAATTCAAAACCATCATTATTTGTAAAATCATAAAAATTCAATTCACTATCAAACCATTTAACATTCACCGAAAACTTTCTCGTTTTATAACAACCGTGGCATTTAATTTTTCATTTAGAACTCACGATTAACTTTACATTCATCTAAGAAACTTTGTCTTCCATTTCCAACCTCCAACCGTCATAGCATAATAGAAAGAAAAGAACACCGCTGCACCACTATTAAAGTATATTTTTCTATTATACCACCCCCATCCTGGCCCGGGTTTTTCTCCGTTTTTCCTTCTGGTAGAGGCGGATTTATCATACGGGTTCTCTAGGCTTTGTCTAGGGGCGTGTTTATTGTAACAATAAATCGTGAATTTAGTGTTATTTCAATTCTTATGATTTTTAAACACTATACTCAGAATAATCTATAGTTCGATAATAACTTGTACATGTAATTTTTTTGCTTAAAATTACAAACATATTGACATTCTATTAGTATTATAGCTCGCAGCCAACATTTTATCTAATCTAGGAATTTTTGCTGAAATTTTTGAATCCGCCTCTGCCTTAGGACCCTTGATCGGAATTGATGGGATGGTCCCTTGCTTGCTTCCCGAGAGTAAATTAGTTTATTGTCCTCCACGTGGTCATACGCAGTTTGTACTGTTTTTTGACAATAAATTTATTTACTCAAAATTTATTTACCTCATCATGCATAATCGGTTTGAAAAAGTACAAAACCGATACCCAAAATTGTGCGAAAATGTTTTAAGCTCCTGTTCCGGGTGACCGCAAAGCGACAACGAGAAAAAATACTCTTGAATCCAGTATTCTCATGAAAGCACACAAGAACCAGGACCGGGTAACAGGAAGATACGTTATCTTCATATAAAAAAGATAAGCGTTATCTAGCCCACCGTCTGAAACAGATTTTTCCTCGCATTGCGTCATGTATGAGTCCCGTTGTTCACGACTCTGCATGATAAATTTGATCGCCATGCCGTTATATACCACCCACAATAATAAATGAATTTACTCCACTGTAAATTATGAAAAAAGGGAAATTAATTATTTTCTGACACAGTCAATCTAGTAGCGAACGATCAGTAAGTACTCAAACATATTATGGAGTAAAGTGATTCCCACAAATTAAAAAAAGGAAAAATTTAAAACAGTTGTGTACAGAGATTAAACAAAGGTGTATTGAAAGGAGAATCGAGTATGAAGGACAATTAAAAGTGGGAATAACAATAGAAATATGAAATACAAAAAATATATTCCGCACACCTATTTCACTTATACAATACTCATACCTATTTAACACATTATTATTATTATTATTATTATTATTATTATTATTATTACGCTCTTTTAACGAATAAAACTCTGATTCAACAACAGTGGGCGCGTCAACAATGGTAATGAGTAATAAACGCAATGCAAAATTACGAGAAAGATAAGTAATGCGAAGGTTCTTTTGTAGCCTTATCAGGAAATTAAATACAAACCACAAAAAATAGGAGTATGACAAAGTGTATGACAATAAATTAATTTACACAGTGGAAGGAAGGGATGAAACATCCCATCAATTTCAATGAAAGAACTTAAATTTTATTCTCAATATATAAAAATGCAGTTATATAACAGTCTAGCAATTATTCAAAGTATTCAGACAATATTTAATAGAAATATTTATTTCCACCTTGTATGTAGAAATTTTTTATTGAATATCACGACGCTTCAGTATTTGGTGACTACCATCGTCAGGTAAATGTTGTGTATGAACAAATGTGTTAATTTTATCTTTGATGGTTTAAATTTCATATTTTCTATTTTTCTATGGAAATGTTTTATTTGTTAATGTAGTTGTAAAGTCAATTACACAAAATGAAGGTAGATGAGGTGTGGTTGATCACTGCCAACAGTTTAATAACATGAAATACGGAAGTAACGAAAGAATACAAAGCTGAAATTCCGGTCATATGCAGGGATGAGGTGAGACGATCCGTTCTTCAAAGATTCAGAGCGTTGGGTAGATGTGCAGTTGAGGTTGAATTGCTGCCGGCTTATCACGTGGCGATTCAACGGCGTGCCAATGCCCTTACGAGATAACCTTCAGGTTGAAAATAATTCCTTGTACAAAAGTGAAGGGAAAGACGTCTGCTTGCTTGCCGAATGATGAGAGTACTGAATCAGATTTCATGCTGTTCCTGGGACGAGAGTGACGTCACAGGTTAACCGTGTATCGATTGCTCATCTGGGTCGATGACTTAATCTTACGCGATGGAAATTGTTATGGCGGTGAAGTGCAGACTCGGTTATTAATTATACTGGAATCCACAAGGCTGTAATTAATTAAGCCACACATACTATGTCCAACTATTTCATTCACCTTTTTTTTCTTTTCTTTTTTAATTCAGGCGAAAATTTTGAATGGACCTTTGAGGTTTGAAGATATTGTTCATAGAAGCTCAACAATCGAGAGATGTCATTCAACAGAGTCCACAGATTAACCACTTGTCTAATGGTACGATATCTAAAAAATGTCTAAACATAGGTAATTTGTTTCTCTTACTGTTACCAATATAAACACACTAGTTTATACATAGCATTCACCAGACGATGGCAGTGATCAACTGCTGAAACGTGATACTCAATAAAAATTGGTCTACATACACGGATGAAATATGTTTCTAATAAATTATGATTATAGACGCAAATAATTCACATTAAAAATAAAGAAATTTACACGTAATATTCACGTGAATAATGTCAATTCAGACAATATTGCTAATAATTATTAAAATTACCGAAAATTCAAAACTAATAATAACAGCATTAATGGCAGTACCATCGTCATATACTGGCGCCCTAAGGCCCGAGACCAGTTTGCCTAATTATAAATTTCCATTCAACAAGGAAAAAAATGAGACAAATTCCGTTCTCAGATGGAAGAGTCAGGGATACGGATGAAACCGTTATTTACCAGTAAAGACATCAAACATAAGTGTGTTTACAATTACAAACTCTTTAAAATGAAATAAATGTAACGAAAAGTATAACATAGCTCTAACATCTTCGCAATTAGGTGCACCGCGAAGAGCCACCAAGAGCTGGCGAATGCACTCTGGTGGGGCAGGGGCCACGTCCCCGCGCGGTCTTCCGTGACACACGGACTCCACGCGTCGCTATATATAAACTTCGCGCACAGCACTTCTTGATGCATGCATCGATAGGCGTCGATGCGGAATTCTCTCGGCGTCACTCCCCGCGTCTCCGTTTTCACTTTCGTGTCCTCGGGCTACGCAGGGGGGAGGAGAAAAATTAAATATAATAATGAAAATAGTTTTTAAATCGATTAAATATTGATATAAAAATGTAAATTAGGGATACACACAGTAAATTTATTTCTTGAAGATGACGTCTTGCAGGTGAACTTCATTTTTGCAGAATGTGAAACCCAGGAATTTTGCGGAGTCAACGAAAGGAAGACGTTGGTCCCCAAGAAAAAGATCTGGATCATTATGGAGATGGTATATCCTACAGAAATGCATACAGCATGACTTGGATACAGAAAAACTAAACCCGGTAGACATGCTCCACTCGTGTAAACGGTTTAAAAGCAATTGCAGTTGCCTCACGATGACAGAGATGCTGCTAGACGAACAATAGATGACGAAGTCATCCACGAAGAGAGACGCATGTACCGGTTCTCGAAACACTGACGCAATGCTATTTATGGCAATGGCAAAGAGAGTGACGTTTAAGATTGAGCCCCGTGGGACACCGTCTTCCAAACGATGATTCGATAATAAATAAGTACAGAGGCGAACGCGGAAAGAACGTTGAGATAGGTAGCTCTCCAGGAACAGAGGAAGACAGCCTCGGGATCCCCACGAGTGCAATGTGCTTATGATTCCGTACCTCCAGGTTGTGTCATAAGCTTTTTCCAGGTCAACAAAGATGGTTACAAGGTGTTCCCTTAATACAAACGTTGATGAGGTGGTGGATGACAACGCAACAAGGTGGTCTAGCGTTGACCGCTGTTTTCTAAAACCACATTGGACATTGGTCAGAAGGTTTCGCGATTCTAGAGACCAAACAAGGCGACGATGTATCATTATTTCTAACAATTTGCAAACGCAGCTTGTCAGAGAAATCGGTCGAAAGTACGACGGATTAGAACGATCTTTTCCCTCCTTGGGAAGTGGAATAATTATGGCATTACGCCATTGAGCAGAGACGGTATGCTCATTCCAAATACAGTTAAATAACTTTAGAAGGAATTTTATGTCTATCTCTGGAAGATGTTTTAGCATCGCGTTGTGTATTTGATCAGGACAAGGGGTTGTATCTTTCGATGATGCAAGGGCAGAGGGCAGCTCCGTCATAGAGAAAGGAATGTTATACTCCTCGTCTCCGCAACTGGAGAAATCCAAACAGCACTTTTCCGCGCGAGCTTTCTGTTAAAGAAACAATGGAGAAAAATCGGAGAAGTTAGAGACACTTTCGTCGTGCAATGAAGATCCTCAGCGATGACTTCGGGTGAAGTTTCAAGCTGTCCATTTCCATTGAGACCAGGGATGGAAAATGAGGACCATGTACTTTGAATCTCGCACTTATCGACTTAAAACGATTTTCCCTCTTCAACACACTGAATTAAAATGAAGCGAGGCTATGTCGGCTTGTCGCTATACTTACAAAAGAAACTGTTGAGGTCAACAGTATCTCCTACTAGAGGAAGAGGGCAAAAGAGAGGGGGGAGCGACAAGAGGGAGACAGGTTTTTCCATGCGTAACGATTTAGATTAATCCCCGTGTTCCCCACCCACCACGGAGTCCAACAAGGGCACACCCAACTGGAGTGCCAGGGTTGACACGGGGTTATAGTGGGGGCACGCAGGATTCTTTAAGCAGGGTAGCTCAAACGCCGCCGACCAGCCGGAAGTACCCCCTACGTCCCCTCCTCACCATGCAGTTCAGTCGAAGACCTAGTCCGAGCCGATTGGTCTGGGGTGGGGTAGCCTCCGATCGCCCATCTACAAGAGGCCGAGGCCAAAACAAGAGTATTGGATAACACATACTAATAAACCTTTCTGGGGTTGCATGGACCCCTTAATTCAAAAGGACACCCATTCCCTCCGACACAGGTCGCCATGCACGGTAACCAAATGGGTGAGCGTTCAGTACACATAGGTCAGTAAAGAAGATAAGAGTAAGTAACAGTAAATTAATGAGTAAGTGTATCAGATATAAGTTATTTTACTGCGTCTGTAACGAACTTTCAAATGAAATACTACCAATGCGGATGTAGTGTATACAAATTGTACTTTACTTACAGAAAGTTTAACCAAAATCCTTGATCTTGAGAAAAATTCAAAAGACTACTTTGACCTTCATATAAAATACCCTTTGTTTTAAAGTAAAAAAAAAGGACAACACGCGCATCGAACACCTACCGTAAATTCTACCATAACTACATAATGCGAATTAAACTGATTCATCCATTTACTCAGAATCACTGCGCTCAGGCAGACGGACAGACGGACGAAATGCCAAATACCACTTTTTCAGAATCAGGGATCGCCAAAACGGATATTTCCGTCGAAATCTCGCTTTCAAATTATTTATCTCGATTACAATACTTTCTACATACCACGTATATGAGAATGAAAAAAGAAAACCCTGTTTTTAGACCGTTCAACTCATTTACTTTTTCCTTCGGTGAGTGCCAGGACGATTAAGATGAATTTACAACGCTCGTATAAGCATTTCCTCGCGATTGTTACTCGTCAAAGGAAAAGCTAATACATAAAATTCGGAAACTCAAAATGGAATATCACTTGAAACTGATACAAACACTGTCTTCACTTAACACAAAGTTTCACGCGTAAATATTTTCATGCCGCTGACATTTCTAATAAGTTAAGCCGAATATTTCGAACAAAATCGAAGATTTTAATTTCTTGGAGTACATATACAGAACTTTGCACAGAAACCGAACCATACCTCCCGGCTTTTTGGATCAAGAACTTTATTCGTTTAACGTTCCAAAATATTTTAATTATCTGTAAAAAAAATCTAAAGAAATCTGATAACAGGTCACAATTGATAATTATGTTTGATTCAGTCGTTCAGTAATACACGAGTATACGATTAAATAATTTCTTTTTAAAGAAATATGTATAATCATTAGAAATGGATGGTCCACTTAACCAAGTCTTGTATTCTCATATACTATTTCAAAATATATTCACGCCTATTTAAAGAAATTTAAATGAAGTGCAGTAACTTACTAAATAATCATGAATTAGACGAGTATTTTATCAGATAGAATTTCATGTAGGCCTCGCTTATTAGTGATTCTAATGGGTAACACAAAGGGTTCAAGCTTATGACTTCTATGGAATATTGCCAAACCTGATAAGAAGAAAACTTTTATTTTTGAATGATATGTAATGTAAGTTGGCTCACATGGGAGACGTTGGCATAATGTGTGGTATTCAGGTTCTATTTCTCACCACAGAGTAGTCACAGCGGTTTTGCTTTGACCGTTGAATGAGGTTGGCTTTCAGACAGAAGTGAACATTGGCACAGAACATTGGATTTCAATTATCAACATCAATCATACTTATATTTCTAATTATTATTTAGTAAGTTCTTATTGTCGACAAAAATTTAAAGGAAAACTTCCCAATGGAGGTATGTGTATTTACGTTCGTAATGATATTTTATCTTCTCAATTGCCACTACTTGTCTATTCAATTGTATCTAATCAATTGTCAATTGTGACTACGAGAACTTCTGCGATGATAGCGTGTTCCAATTTTCTGCA
Source organism: Laupala kohalensis (assembly GCA_002313205.1). Lineage (NCBI taxonomy): Eukaryota > Metazoa > Arthropoda > Insecta > Orthoptera > Trigonidiidae > Laupala > Laupala kohalensis. The sequence goes on along the minus strand of NNCF01128483.1, from coordinate 323,434 downwards.
GTAATTTGACCGACATAGGTATTATTGCTTTATGTATTTATAGACCTACTCAAACACATCTTGACATATTTTTTCTGAATTTTGAGATTATTTCAAAAGTATTAAGTATAATCCAAAAAATATATCGTTATATTTTGTGATTTCAACACAGATTTCCTGAGTGCTTCCGATTACACTAATCCACCCATAAATCGATTCAAGAATCTTATCGACTCCTTCAACCTTGTAACGACCTTGTACTATAAAAGACTTCAACCTTGTACTATAAAAGACCCCACTCGCCTCTCCAGCTCATCTCAAACATTGCTAGATCAGATTTTTGTCAACAATGAAACCTCGTATTTTTCTGAAGTGGTTTGTGCCGCATACAGCGATCACCTTGCCCAAGTGTTGACCATGAAGATAAACTGAAACCACATAAAATCATTTAAAAGTATTCTAGACAGTTTAACGACAAATTTAGCCATATCTACGAATTATTTGTGTGCGGAAACGGAAAGATGTTTACAATTGCGAAAACACCGACGACAAATTCAATGTATTTATTTCAACATTCCTAAAACATTACAACTGTAGCTTTCCAATAAAACGCAAATTAATGAACACAAAGAAATATAATAGATGGATTACCCAAGAGATAAGAATTTCTTCCAAAAACATACGTCTATATTATCTTACTAAACTCTAGATGCAACCACCCGAATTCCATGATTACTTCCGTAAATATAAGTCCATTCTCCGAAAAGTAGACTATGCAGCTAAATTTATGGAAAACGAGAGACAGATACAATCGAACAACCGGACAAAAACCATTTGGAATATAGTTAAAAAAACACGTCACCTGAAAATCGTGAAGAAAATATTTCCCTACTAAACGATGGCTAAATCGCATCAAATCCACTTGACATCGCAAATTTGTTTCATTATTTCTCAGAAGTAGGTAAAATAACTAATTCAATATCTTAAAACCTAATATCCTCCTAATATATCCACCCACGTGCCCTATTCTATGTTCACTTCCGAAACTAACGCCAGTAAAATCATGAAAATCATCACTTCATTAAAAACAAATTTTCAACAGGCATAGAAGATATACTCGAATTTAGTGTTAAATTTTCGACCCACGTTATAATAAATCCACCCATAAATATATTTAATAGTTCTTTATGGGAAGGGGTGTTTCCTAACATATTTGAGAGAGCTAAAGTGAAACCTCTATACAAGAAAGGAAACAAACAAATTGTTGGTAATTATAAACCAATTTCTCTTTCCCAAAAATCCTTGAAAAATTGTTCTATAAGCGTCTTCTAGATTTTCTATCAAAAAATAACATTTTCTCTGACGATCAACACGGATTCCGGAAACCCTTTTCCACCACCAGCGCCATATTTTCTTTCTTAAATAATGTTACCACTTCTCTTGACCATGGAGAAAATCCTCGGGGTGTTTTTCCTGATTTATCTAAAGCATTCGACCTCATTGATCACGAAATTCTCCTTTCAAAATTACAATATTTTGGAATTCGTGGACTTGCGGATCAGTGACTGACTTCCTATTTGAAAGAAAGATAACAGGTCGAAATATCATATACACTTCAGCATTGCCTCTTTGCCGATGACACTAATCTACTAGGTTCCATGCAAATCGCCTCATTGTAAATATTGACAAAACAGTGTCTATGTCATTTTACAATAGCATCACAAAATCTTTACGCCAGGTTCCTCTTTCGTAAACGGAACACAATTAAAAACTGTTATTAATACAAAGTTTTCCGGTCTTTATATTCAAGACAATCTCATATGGAATTGTCACGTTTACAATCTTAATTCCACATTAATTTTGCCGTTGCGTATATTTTGCAAATGTTTACTCCCATTTACGATATGGCGTCATCTTCTGGAGCAATTCCGGGCAGAGCGTTCAAATTTTCAGAATTCAATAGAGGATTGTCGGATAACTTTTTTAAATCTCACCCACAAATCTCTTGTAAACCTTTATTCAAGGAATTAAATATTTTAACACTTCCCTGCATTTATATTTACGAAACTGTGTTTGTTATGACCGAATTACCGTAGCACCACAAACAAAACGGTTTTTCACAATACTCGCCATAGGAATAATATTCATCATCCTAATGTCAACCGCGCTTTGCCAAAAGGGCCGTATCACTCGGGAATCGTTCTATATAATTCCTTGCCCAAAAATATTAAAGATATTATTAAATTGAATCACTTGAAACCCGCCGTTTAAAGCTACCTTTTACACGAGTGCTTCTACACTGTAAAATAATTTCTTGATTTTAATAAAAATTAAAGCCATCTTGTACTTTAATACGCCATTGTTGTAGTACGTTCAAAATATCTGACAACAATTTCAAAACTATTTTCCTGCACACTAGTAATATGTCTTATTATTCATAGAAATTTAATTGTTTATAAACTCAACCCTGTACATTGTGTAGCTCCCATCCACACCCGGTTTTTCTCCGGTTCCTTTGGGTAGAGACCGATTTGTTATAAAGACTCGCTAGGTGGGGCTTTAGGGCTCATCAACATCGAGGTCATTAGAGCCCTTAAAACTTGTACAGGTAGGGAAAATGCAGTTACGCACTAGGGAGAGCCAACATGACTCTCCCCGCGTGTGGGACTCGCCGAATAACTCAACCCTACCCACTAAAAACTCTCCTGATTAAAACACACCAAAACATATCTCAAAACATCAAATGAGGGGGGGGGGGCAAAAAATGAGGAGGGGGACAAAGAATGAGGGGTAGGACAAAAAATGAGAGGGATGAGGAAAATGAAAGATACCCTAGCCTTAATAGC
>NNCF01128483.1:301034-320409 GCA_002313205.1 Laupala kohalensis | reverse complement strand
CATCGAGGTCATTAGAGCCCTAAAATTCTGTACTGGAAGGGAAAATGCAGTTACGCACTAAGGAGAGCCAACATAACTCTCCCCGTGTGTGAACTCGCTGAATGACTCAACCATACCCACAAAAAAACCCTCCTGAATTACAATATATCAAAACATATCTCAAAACATTGAGGACAAAAAATGAGAGGGAGACAAAAAAAAATGAGGAAAATGAAAGATACCCTAGCCCCAATAGCGTTGGGATCGAAAAAACAAGAGGTGACCAAAGAAGGTCAGGAAAGAAAAAGGAAGGAGCCTCGCACGAGAGGAAGTAATGCCTGACTCAGCTCGGGGCCCCTTGTTTACCAAATATTAATAAATATTTGGCATATTTCATATATAGTATTTCATACATAGTATTGGCATATTTCATATATTTGGCATAGTTCATATATTAATAAATGCAATTTCTGAACATATTATTTTTTTAAACAAGGAAAAGGAAAAATGAGAAGAAATAGAAAAATGGAGGAAGGATGTAAATTTAAACCCTCCCGAGAACTTCTCCACTCTATTTATAAATTTCCAAACTTTATTAACACAATCCATTTTATTTCCGTGAATTGTCCGTTAATCTGCAGCCAGACCGATGTTTCTCCGTTTTCTGGTGCATATTCTGCAGTCAATGAGTAGGTGGCGCACTGTCGTAGAAGAACTACACTTGTCATATACGGATTGGTCACTAACTTGCACCCTCTCGCGCCCAGCAGACCTAAAGGAACTGCTCCGTGGCTCAACAGAAGTCGGAGTTTATTCCCTTCAACAGACAACTACTCAATGTTCCATTCTCACAGTATCCTTGTCATGAAGGAATTTACGATGTCCCCTTCTGGAACTGGAAAAATCCACGCGTTTCTTGAGGCATGCGGAAACGACCTTTTCATCAATTCCTCTAATTCCTACATATCCTAAAACCCAGCAAAACATGATATTCCTTCCGTCAGTTGGATCATTGTTTTGAGTGTTTGTCGTTGGTTTGAGTATTTCTAAACAACAATTTAATATTTCCAGTTACATTCTCATAATAATGTTCTTTAGTAATAACCACCGTGTAGCAAAAGAAATATAAAAAAGAGGGAAAAAAAGTAAAATTACATACTTGTTACAATCAACAACTATTTATTCAAATTTAACCATCGTATTATTTTATTTTCAGAATAATTTTCCTAGCGAATAGACATATTTCGTATCCCCTTCGATCAGTGTAATTGTAATTTTATACCTGTTTTCGTAAGGCATTTGATATTCACTTCATGTTCTAATATTGAAGATGTTTGTGTTCGATTGATTGTTAAAATTTTATTCTCAACACTTATCGTACAAAGAAGGTCGTTCTACATGTCATCACTACACTTATTTTAAGTAAACGCATTTCGAATTTCATTCGGGTGGAGCAGTCACTGTAACATCATTAACTCTTTCTATTAAAATAATTCTTTGGCTTAAGGAAGATACGCGAAGCTATTTCAATTTATCTCACAATTCTTCTTAGGGTATGCGCAATGAGTGATTACACTCAAAAATACTCGATCTCCTAACTTACTGCTAGATGAGGATACTGCACCTGAATCTACTGCTCATATTTCGTAGGATTAATAATTTAATTCCATTTCATAGATTCAAGAGGAATCTTCGTTTACTGGTAGGGACATATTTGATAATTCGAAAGTGTTACAAAGTTATTTCTCCAAAAGTATAAATAAACATTTTTACAAGTTAATGATGAATTATTATATATTACAATAATAGTTTATACGAAAAATATTAGTTTTATGCTTCGGTACATACTGCAACTGGTTTCCTGGAGTATTTTTAATTTTTTTCCCGAGTTAACTTAAAAGTTGTATTTCATGTTTAAAATGATCAACTAATATTACTCGTATATTACTTTGATACCGTAATTAACAGCTATTAAATTACTTTGAATTTGGAGGCAGCAAAACAGTTTCCTTGCGGTCAACTGGCTACCATCAGTATCTGAAACATACGCTTTTCGTATTTAGTATTAATAGTTATTTACTTTATTCTGCAGAAATAAAAAATAATTAATGGAAAAGCCGCAATGACTCTTCCCCGTGTGTGGGACTCGCCGAATATCTCGACCATACCCACTAAAAAACCCTCATGAAATCAACAAATATCTAAATACAAAGATGAAAGAAAAGAAAACAGTATACCAATACATTATATCACAAAAAAGAAAACAATTTCTGAATATTATATATTCTAAATACAGAAACAAAGGATGAAAGGAAAAGACAGGGAAGATGAAAAGGAAATGTATATTATAAACCCTCCCGAGAATTTGTTAAAGGAGTCCCGATCCACTCATAAAATTCAATAGTTTATTAACATTAACCGTTTCATTTCCGAGAATTGTTGGTAAATCTGCAGCCAGACCAATTTGTCTCCGTATACTTGAGTATCTTCTGCAATCAGTTAGTAGGTGACGCACTGTCAGAGAACAGCTACACTCCTCACAAACGGGTTCATCATCAAGTAGTAAGAGATACCTATGAGTGAGAGGACAATGTCCTATGCGCAGGCGGGTCAGCAAGACCTCGTCGCGCCGGGCTGGCCTACAGGAACTGCTCCATGACTTAACAGAAGATTTGATAAGTCGGAGCTTATTCCTTTCAACAGCTAACCACTCATTGTTCCATTCACTCAGAATCCTTGTCTTGATGGAATTTAGGAGATCCCCTTTCGGAATCGTAAGGAAATCGACGCGATTCTTGAGGCATGCCGCTTTTGCGGAAACTTCTGTTTCATTTCATCTGATTCCCACATGTCCGGGAATCCAGCAAAACATTATGTTCTTTCCATCATATTGGAGCGAAAAAAGGACATTCTGGATGTTATGGATCAACTTATCAGCTGGATACATACGGTGGTTTCAACCAGGAGCAGATGAAGTAGAATCCTGGCAGGACTCTGCGACACTAAAAATTATTTCAGAAGATTTGGGGTTATGATTGTGGATGAGAAGAAGAGACACGAAAGAATGTTGTTTTTTTTTGGTGACTGGTAATTTTACGGACCGGAACGGGTCCGATATTTAAGAATAACGAAGAGGACACGGTGTGTAAAATTGATCAACAATTGATAGAAACGAAAAAGAAGTACGAGATATATTTAAGCAATATACGAGATATTCGCAATGGATTGAAATTTTTGAATGTAAAAAATCACTTTCTACAAATCTGGTCAAAGGTGAACACCTACGGGTGGTAAAAGGGGTGAGAATTATTAAAAAGGCGAAAATAATATATGAAGAAGAGACTGAAATACAAAGAAGAGAAATTTACAAGACCGGAAGTGAAACAGATGAAGACTAATGGTGTAAGGGAAGTATTGTAATCGATCGAAAAAATTTGTTTTGAGTTCTCTTCGGATCTTTGCGAATTGGTTCTAGGACAGTCCATTTCCAAATTTTGGCGATGATGTTCAATGTAGTAAGTGTGTATACGTATGTATCTTAAGAATTTTGTTCTCCCGATACTCACGAACAAATTGAGTCATCGAAACCAAATTTGAGATTTGATTTGACTTCAAATACGTCGGGAATAGAAGCCTAGTTCTGGAGAACTCATTCTGACTTCATTTACACACCACGCTCCACTTCCGTTTTCTTAATATTCCAAATTTTGAAAATAAGCATAGGAGCATATTGATTGGTCTGTTAATTCTGCGTATAGATTGCTAAACAGCATTCCTGTCCATTGCACCGTTTTCGAGATACAGCGAAAAGTTATAGCGCGAAAAAGTGTGTTTTTGGAGGAGCTTTTTAAAAATCTGCCAATAACCGTATTGCAAAAAGTTTCATGTGGAAGATAAATTATGCAACCTATTAAGGATGACGTGATTATGATTTTTAGGAGTTTACAATGTTTTGTAATGATAAATATTTTGACACCGATTGATCGTTGAAGTATGTCATCTCGCTTCATAATTTTAATTTAGTATTAATTCTTTTTTGAAGTGTTTTTACTTTTTCTGAATTCTTTTTGTGTTTTTTAGGGTGTTTTTTCCATGATTATTTGATATGAATTGTAATTGGAAACTAGAGTGGAGCACATTCCAGATATTTCTTATTTGTAAAACAGATATAGTCGTGAAATGTCTTTCGATGGGAACACAAAACAAAACAAACTAATGTAAATAAATAACATGGGTATGAGCATGGTATCATGCCAACGTACTTTATTAAAAGATTGCGTCTTTACAAAACTGTAAGTACATCTATTGATTAACGACCAAGAAGAAAATTGGTTCATATAAGCCAAACTGCCAGTCAATTGACAAAAAATCTCGCGAATACCACAATTACAGATAACGATACTTTAACGCTAAAAAATAAACTGATGAAACCAATCATCGAAGGCAGCAAAATATTCGCGTTGTCGAAAACATGCGTAAAAAATCTATAACAGCTAAAAAAGGTTTGTTTCGTACAACAAAGGCGATTAGGGACAAAGAAAAAGTGCGCAGAAAAATGTGCCTGAGCTGTGGGAAAACAAGTGTTGGGTGTTGCGGCACCCAAGAACTCACCCAAAAAACTTCGTGTGCATATTTTGAAGAAATTTTTTTCTCGCCCATACGTATTCCCTGCTCTTCGCCTCTTCAGGTCTTACATCATTTTTAATTATGTCGAGCGAGTGCAGTGATGAATAAAAACTAAAACTGAACAGTCAAAGCATTATATGAAGTGTCATATACGTCAGAGCGATTGCATAAGAGGCCAAAATACCCCGCCCTCTGCATATATTGGAGTAACTCGAAAACAGAGCAAATGAAAGTAGGAGTGCAGTGGCATAAAGATTTTCTTGCATTACCATTTAAAAGATTAGTTAGACAAAACCTGCAGGAAAAAAAACAACTGCCAGCTGCCCGGAAATGTCAGCCATATCACGTGATTCTCATGAAATCAAGAGCCAAATGAAGTTTTTTGTCATAAATTCATTAAATTCATAAAATAATAAACGTTGTCTAACATTAGAAGTCAAACGCGTAACTTTTAATTAATTAGTACTCCTTGAGAAATTTTCCAATTTTCGTGAATAGTCAATCGACAACTTGGCTTCAATGAACGCGGGTATAATACTTCAAGGATTATTTGCTAAAGAATTTTATCAAAGAAGTTTCCGTCTGCCTTAGGCAAGATAGAAATAACTCAAAATGGACTCTGGAGTTCGCAGTGAATTCGAAAATACAACATCCAAATTCACCCGTCTCACCAACATCATCTTTGACTCATGCTCGGAGACTTGGTTAATTGAAATAACTTGTATGTTATTAAAAACACACGGAATTTTCACAGTTGAATAAAACATTTTTTGACTGTCAGAATGTTAGTTCAAGTAATATATGGAACCAATGTTAAGTACATTTGAAAAAATCGTGAAGTTAAATCTGTTTGTATATTACGGGTTCACCGACTTAGAGTTTTGATTTATTGCCAAGAAAATATCCACGAGTAAATAATCCAGAACATGTTGTTTCACGTCTGATATAAGCTGACGTGATAGACAACAGGTATTGGTGGTATAAAATACAAAACAGTAAAAGGATTAAAATCTTTTACACTTAGAAAGTTCATTCCACGCAAAGTTCCGGATTCTTATAGCAGCGTATATTTTGATATAATTTTTGGGATGTAGCCAAAAGTTAAGGCGTAAAAATGTAATATTAAGTCATACTGACTTTTATATAAATAATTATCGTAAACTAAATTAAATAATATATCACAAAGTAATAATCTCTATCACCTAAAATTGTTACAAAATGTTGGTGAAACTAGAATAGCATTAGAAATTCAGAGATAGGTCATAACCCAATATCCTCCCATATGTACGCAACGAAGTCAATCAATTTCTCTACATCTCACCATTAACAAATCGATGGGTATTGAAATCCTCACAAAGGAAATCAAGTAATAAGAAAGGAAACGAAGACATTCCCATCGTTGAGAGAAAAGTAGAGTGCAGTCGCACGACCCGCTTGCACGGGAGAAGTGGTGTGGAGGGGAGGACAACTGAGAAAAGTTACTCTCCAGAGCTCCGTGGTAAGTGAAATAGTCGGAAGAGAGCAGCACCGACCACGACTCATACCTTCACCGGTAGCGCAACGAACTACGTGTAAGTGATGAAAATTGGCGGGAAAAATAAAATTCGGAAAACCTTTTCTTTCTTCATAATAATAGTTTTAAAAAAATATTCAGAGATTTTAGGGCTCGCCAACAACTAGGTAATTGGAGCCCTCTTCTTCATAACAAACCAAGCGTTTAAACACTTAATATCAAGGGATCTAATGACCTTGACATTGGCGAGCCCTAAAGTCACATTACAAAAAATAAATAAATAAATACTTAATAGAAATATACTAGAATGACTACTCACAAATAATACATATGAAAAGATATCCAAACGTTTCGAGGCATGTTGTCAAAAACATGGAGGAGAAACAATAGTTAGTCAACCACAGTACATACTGACGGAGCAACTTCGTTGTATGTATCACTCAACTGTGTTAAATACGTCCTTCTAGATCGCCGAAATGACTATTTCCTTATTGAAAAATGATGGAATATTGTGTTTTTGAAAACTCCCCCTGACTGGAGAGCTTACACCACGAGAATGACTCCATATATCTCAAAAATGGTAAGAACGTTTTTTGTAGAAAATCGAATGAGGATTATTTTTCATGTAGATATTTTTCTCAAAAACCTGACAGTTTTGCGAAAAAATAGCATAAACCGCGAACGGGCATCATGCTGTATCGAATTGTTTAAATGTGTCTACATCAAAGTAAATCTGGATAACAGTGTCAAAGTTTAGTGAGAATGTTTTGTTGTTGTTGTTTTGTTTTTTCATAAAATTGATGTTTTGTGAGGTTGAAGTGAGTTAACGAGTCGCAAAGAAATTTTATTTTTAATGTTTAATACATTATGTACAATTTAAATAAACCTAAATTTAAAATGGAAACATAATTATTGCCGGCCAGTGTATAAATTCGGTTTAGTTAAAAAAGGCATCATAACCTATGGTAAAAGGGAAAATTCTGCAGGTTAAACTTATGTTTCGTTGAGAACTTAAAGAGGAACCTGAAAATAACAGTTTGTTTACGAAGAACCACCAAATGTACATGAACACATCCACTAAAAATTAAATTAAATCATCACCATAAATCACGATATATATTTATACATTATTCGGTCGAAGGCTGAGGTAGAGCACATTATTATTCATTAATTTTGCTACCAGGAATAAAATGTATTGATACATGATGTATGCCAGTAGGAAACCGAAAAAGTAATCGATGAAATTATTTGACATTTGAAAGGAGAGTTCTGGAAGAGTATTCCAACTGAAATGTAATGGTTAATAATGATTTACAAGAGCAGAAATATTTACGAGAGCTAAAATTGGCTGGGAATCAGTAGATGTGAATCTACACTCGCATGACTGTTAACTATGAAGCTTAGCTATGTGTCCGCCAGAGTTCAAATGCGTTACGTAAGGTGGTATGATGTAAGTAACCAAATTTTTGAAGATATTATATAAAGATATAGAAAAAAAATTTTTTTTAAGTACATACGAAAATAAAAGAATTCATAGATCTTAAAGTTAGTTTTGTTTATCAACATTTCTGTGTAAAGAGTATTTTCCTGTTGTCAGAATTTTAAAATAATTTTTAATTGCGTACATATTAGCACACAATACTGAAAACTGTGTACTTTTGTTGGTTCTCTTCATGTTATTTAATTTTTGAAGTTAACAAAATTGAAAATTTAATATTACGATAGTAGAGAAATGTGGAAACTAACAGGAATGTGGAATATTGTGCAAAAAACGTCGTGCAAAATGAACTAAAAACATACAGACCTGTTGACAGATGTTTTAGTACCAGAATGTCTAGTAATGATTGTTTTAAACATGTTTTCAAATCGCGGGCAACGCTGGGTAGTTCTGCTCGTTACCAATAAAGATACATTTACGAAAACAGTCCATCATTTCTTACGTAACTGACGTATGGTTTCATTGAAGTTTTTATTCAAATTTCCTTTTCTTTGGGCATTTTGAATCGTTGTCTCTCCATAACTCATATAACATATTGATCAAAACTATTTCTCAATGAAAATAGAATTAATATCAAAAAAATATACTATCATACAGGTTCTCTGGGCTTTGTCTAGGGGCCTGTCTATTGTAACAATAAATCGTGAATTTAGAGTTATTTCAATTCTTATGATTTTTAAGCACTATACACAGAATAATCTATAGTTCGATAATAACTTACATGTAATTTTTTGCTTAAAATTACAAACATATTGACATTCTATTAGTATTATAACTCGCAGCTAACTTTTTATCTTATCTAGGAATTTTTGCTGAATTTTTTGAATCCGCCTCTGCCTTAGGGCCCTTGATCGGAATTGATGGGATGGTCCCTTGCTTGCTTCCGGAGAGTAAATTAGTTTTTTTTCCCTCCACGTGGTCATACGCAGTTTGTACTGTTTTTTGACAATAAATTTATTTATTTAAAAATATACAACTGTTTAAAAATATACAACTGTTTAAAAATTCAGGATCGCTGTCCTTGTGTCGTTGCTTGCTACACATCTTTATAATTCCTAAATACTAGGCGATCGACACGACGGTCGAGAAAAAAACGCGCATCGAGACATCGCATATGCCCTTGACCTATGACTGCTCTATCAAGACTGAGCAGTACCAAGAGCGTTCGGAAGCATTCAAATCAGTCAAGGCATCGTACTAATCGGACACCGATCACACGCAGACGTGGTAAGTCACTAACTAATATATTTTTCTTATTTAATTGGCTTTGTTAGAGTATATGATTAAAGCATTAAAGTACGAGTATTAAAACTGTGAGGATAGTATGTTATTCGTCACATTCTGTGCGCATAAGAATGCCGAACATGTAGTGTTGCTCAAGCAATATTTGTCATATTGAAGTATATGATGGGTCGTAAATAAATTGCCATTCGGAATATTTACCGTCCAGTACCACAAAAACGACTGAAATCTATCCACAATGACATTTTGTTTTGAATATAAAGGTTATTTCTTTCACGGTATTAAAAATTTATTAAATAAATAATTAAAACTTACGACCTTTTACGAGTAAAATTTAAATTTTCTGTGAAGAGCTCACTACGCTTCGACTTGAATTGAAGTCGTCATCAGGTGATCAAGTAATAACAAATTATAACAATAAACATAACAGGGCAATTGAACATGATCCAAACATAAATATAAACACAAAAAATGTTTACATAAAGGCAAAAAAACAAACAAACATGATATAATATTGTAGTGATTTATTAATTAGATTATATAATGGAGTTTAATAGTAGTATAATTAAAAATTCATATTTTAAAGAAATTAAAAAATGTATCACATCGATTATATTCTGCAGTAGTGTGCCGGGGATATTTCATTATCAAGTTTATATGCTTATTTATTTATTCTCAAAGTCATTATGAATTGTCTCCCTACAAAATGTATAATTTCACACAGCAGTATCAATCCATACAAACATGTAACGCGAAAACGTGTCAGTCTGTTTGCTACTTAATCACGACTAAACCACTGAACCGATCGAAATTAAATTTGGGAAGTATATAGTTAACATGTTCGGGATAAACATTGGCTAACTTTTATTTCTAAAATGAGTGAAAAGACCTAAAAAATTATTTTGACCATAAATGTGGATGAAATCGAGAACAAAGAGGTATATTCGCTTACGCTATCTAAACAGTTAGAGATGCCTATCTAAATAGTTAGAGATGGATGGAAACAGTGACAATTATGCATGGCAACATTATTCGCCTAAAAGTTTTCTAAATAAACGTCCGTGTCTATCAACTAAGGTTTACCTACATTTTCGAAGAATCGTATTAAAAATAAGCATGTTAAAATACCTTAAGAGTAAAATGAAAGAAAGAAAAATACCTTAAGAGTAAAATGAAAGAAAGAAAACTCAACCATCAAAAAGATTAAAACAAAGATTTAAAACATCGTTAAATAATAAAATTTAGGGGAATAGTTTAGATATTAAAAGCGTTTTAATGAAATGGTGCAGGCGCCCTGCCCCGTGGAGTCTCCCCTCGGAAGCCAAAATTCAACCTACACGCTTCCGGCGAGTGGGTTCGTTGATCTTACAAGTAAAAATTTCCGGGCAACGCCCAGTAATCATTTAGTAAACCCATATTTCTCGAAATGAACGCACACAAATATGGTGTTCGAAATAAATTATCTCAGCAAATGTTCAGCAGTTTAAAATCCCTAGTACATTAATATAACCGCAAAATGAAGGTCACTTTTAATCACAATTACGAACTATCATGCATTACAAATGAATCAGATAAAACTGTGTTCAAGTAACTTTTTTAAATAAATTTATTCTTCCAGTATTTTCGCCTGTTGACAGAACGACAATACAAATATGCTACTAAAGGTCGAAATTTTTAATGTGGTATATATACCATTTCAAAATTAATACACTTGCACGATACATATAAAAAAACTTATGTTTTCATTTATCCTCCAACACAGAAGCATGCAAAATATTTATTTCACGAAAAACGATCAAACATTTCTTTCGTTTTGAATTTTGGCAAAAAATTAATTGCATTAGAGCATATTTTAGTGCAATGTCCTAAGTTTCTATCAGAAACCAACAATTAATTGTACTTCTCATAAATTCTTATACGAATCTCTTTCTCATTTCTTTCGCTGTGCAATAAGCAAGAATTCTCGTGATTCATAAAATAAACGTTTTGTAGAATATTCCGCGATTTTTTTTTCTTTTTTTTTTCTTTTTTTTTTCTTTTGTGCGGCTTTAGGGCTCGTCAATATTAAGGTCATTAGAGCCCATGCAAGTAGGGAAAAATGCAGTTTCGCACCATACTGAAGAGCCGTAGTGACTCTTCCCCGTAAGTGGGACTCGTCATATATCTCGACCATACCCACTAAAAAAACCTCCTGAAATCAACAAATATCTAAATACAAAGATGAAAAAAAAAGAAAACAGTATACCAATACATTATATCACAAAAAAGAAAACAATATCTGAATATTATATATTCTAAATACAGAAACAAAGGATGAAAGGAAAGAAGCCAGGGAAGATGAAAAGGAAATGCATATTATAAACCCTCCCGAGAATTGGTTAAAGGAGCCCCGATCCACTCATAAAATTCAATAGTTTATTAACATTAAACGTTTCATTTCAGAGAATTGTTGGTAAATCTGCAGCCAGACCAATTTGTCTCCGTATACTTGAGTATCTTNTGACGCACTGTCAGAGAACAGCTACACTCCTCACAAACGGGTTCATCATCAAGTAGTAAGAGATACCTATGAGTGAGAGGACAATGTCCTATGCGCAAGCGGGTCAGCAAGACCTCGTCGCGCCGCGCTGGCCTACAGGAACTGCTCCATGACTTAACAGAAGATTTGATAAGTCGAAGCTTATTCCTTTCAACAGCTAACCACTCATTGCTCCATTCATTTGGAATCCTTATTTTGACGGAATTTAGGAGATCTCGTTTTGGAATCGTGGAGAAATCCACTCGATTCTTGAGGCATGCCGTCTTTGCGAAATCGTCTGCTTCCTCATTTCCTCTGATACCCACGTGTCCGGGAACCCAGCAAAAACATTATGTTCCTTCCATCACTTTGCAGTGAGAAAAGTACATCCTAAATGTTCTGGATCAGCTTATTAGCTGGATACATGTTCTGGATTGCTTGAAGGGCACTCAGCGAATCAGAACAAATTAGGAAATGTGATCCGCCGGAGCACTTTGTTGATCGCAATGGTCTTAATATGACGTAGCACTCAGCAGTGTAAACACTGCACAAGTTGCCTAGACTGTAGCCATAGGTCTCACGGGGAAATACCACGGAGCAGCCGAAACCATCAGCTTGCTTCGACCCGTCGGTAACCACAGGGATATGGACCCGGTGTTTGTAGAGGATTAGGTGAAAGTATCCCATCAACATCGGAGCTGGAGTGTTCTTCTTGTCATGACGCAGAAGATCGAAAATAATCATCGGCTTGAGCAAAGTCCAAGCGGGGGACTTACTAAAACCTTGATGAAAAACATTAGGTGTGCGTATATTAAAGGTTTCCAAAATTTGTTTGGAGCGATATCCAAAAGGTTTGGTTACTCTCACTCTGTTGTTGTAGAAACGGATGGAAGATGAGGATGGATGAAAAACCGCGTTGTGTACCAGATTGTCGGGTAAAGTTTGCCAGTGGAAAAAGTGTCGTAGCATGAGGAGTTGCCGCCGGAGGTAAAGAGATGGTTCGCCACTCTCGGCATACAAACTCGGAATGGGACTAGTGCGGTAGGCTCCCGTAACTAGTCGAATTCCTGCATGGTGGACACTATCCGACTTCTTTAAATAACTTGCACGAGCAGAGCTATATACAACGCAGCCATAATCGAGATAAACCGTTCTCTTGGAGGAGATCCGAGGTATCTCCTCCAAAACTATAGCAGAAAGAATGTTGATCCAAAAACGACATGAGCATAAGGGGAAGACGTCCTCTATAACCCCAGGCATAGAGTTGTTGTAAAATGCCATGACGCCAAGTAGTATCGTAAGCCTTCTCGATGTCAAAGAATATTCCGATGAGATGTTGTCTTCGGACGAAAGCATCTTGAATTGCTGATTCCAGGAGAAGTAAGTTGTCCAGGGTGGAATGGAACTTCCTGAAACCACACTGAGATCGACTCAGCAAGTCATGCCGTTTAAGATACCAGACGAGACGTCGGTTGATAATTCTCTCCAGAGTTTTACCGACGTAACACGTCAAGGCAATGCTTCGATAACTACTAATGTTCGTTTTGTCCTTACGTGGTTTTAGTAAAGCGATAAGCGTTGTTTCCTTCCACAAATTAGGGAATACTCCCTCGGACAAAGAAAGATTAAAGAAATGCAGAAGGTATTCTTTCGACTCGAGACTGAGTTGTCTCAGCATTTCATAATGAATTGAAACAGGGCCAGGAGCAGTGTCGTGGACTGTTGCTAGAGCTGACTCAAGTTCCCACATGGAGAAGGAAGAGTTCTAGGGTTATCTTAATGGTTCTTAGAAACTCTTTCCAGGAGGTGGATTTGGAATCTTTGATAGTTCTGCGCGCTTTTGCTCTAGCAATCCGATATGCGGCGAGGTTATCCGGAGATGGACTAGCCTTAAATTTCCGTAATGCTCTTCGCCTTGCCCGAAAGGCGGAGCGACATGCGTCGTTCCACCATGGGACATGAGGTCTTCGCGGAAACATAGATGTTTTGGGAATGGATTCGTCAGCGGCGTGATGAATCACCTGGGTTGGTCGATCCTCTCTTGGACACTATCCGTTTTTCTGAAGAAAGACAGAGAACGGTACAGTGTCAAATTTGCATTTCTGAGAATCCATTTCCGTGGCTTGCATTCGGGAACAGTTGCACGTTACTGCAAGGACAACCAGATAGTATGATGGTCGCTACCATGCAAATCATCTTCTACCCTGCATTGAAAGATATCAGCAACTTCAGGAGAGCAAATGAAGTATGGAAGCCATTACTCTTTGAAACCTCCGGGGTCAGGTTGAGTAATGACATACTAAGAAAGATCAAATACTGTTCCAGAGGGAACATTCCTGAACGAATCTACAAAAGACGTATTAAAATCGGTTCATTTTGTCCCTAAATAACGCTCAAACTGTTGGGTAGATTGTGTCGCCTTCGGCTGGTACTATAGTTGAGACACTCCAGAAGAATGTGTTCCACAGTAAGTGTTGTGTTTGCAAGTTTCACAGATGGGGGAAGTTCACCGCGTAAGAGATGACCGTTGGTAAGATTGCAATGGCCAATACGAAGACGAGTAAGGACTACTACTTCACGTCTGTTCGCACGGGATGACACACAGGTTTCACGGAGTCTTTTACCTTCCTCAAGTTAAAGGGGCAAGTTTGCTATTCGGCTTGCCATGTCCCAAGATGAGGTGATCTTACGGCAAACTTTGAATCTAACGTAGGAACAGATGAAAGGTCAAGGTCTGCCATCTATATTCCCCGCTTCGCTGCCTCATCAGCTTCATTACCCATAATACCCACGTGTCCAGGAACCCAACAAAGGACTATTTCAAAATTTTGAAATAACAGGCGGCTTATTAGATTTTGAATTGTCAGCATAAGGGTGTCAGAAGTGTACAATGAAGACACTGGCCACAGAGCACTAACAGAGTCACTGCAGAGTACCACACGCCGTATTGAAGATAGCTGAATGAATTTCAGCGTCTCAAGGATTGCAAATTTTTCAGCAATGTACACGCTGCAAAAGGAATGGAGGCGAAAATAACGGGTGGTACTATGGCAGTGGAAAACAGCACCAACGGAATTATTCATTGCTGAGCCATTAGTATATATGAACATATGACCCAAATATAGGTATTTTAGTTCTCCGAAGTGCTGTTGGTACACAGTAGCAGGAGTGTCTTGCATTGGAAGTTTAGACAGCCGAAAGTCAATGGTTGGTTTCATGAAGAACCAAGGTGGTGTACTTGTGTGTGGGTATTTCACTGAAGGTAGTATGATGACATTTTCCTTTAGCAGTTGTTTAAAACGAACACCCGCAGGGTGGGGTAACGAAGGTCTGACAGCGTAAGATGAAATAAAGTTTGGAGAATGTACGTGTTGCGGAGTGGGGTGATTTGAAACCCCCATCATTTTCACTCCGTACGATCCAAGTACAATATTACCTCTTGTTAAGAGATGGTGCGCCAGCGTCTACTAGTAAGCATTCTATTCGACTAGTGTGAAAAGCACCAGATGCAATGCGGACTCCTGCATGATGGATACTGTTAAGGGTCGACGGTGATGCGGAGGCGTATACAATACTGCCATAATCTAATACGGACTGAACGAGACTTCTATACAGACGAAGATGGCAAGTGCGGTCTCCGTCCCAAGATGCTCTTAAGTAGCGAAGGAGGTTTAGGGAAGAATTACAACGGGACTGTTGTTTTCGGATGTGATTGCGCCAAGTTAGT
Organism: Laupala kohalensis; assembly: GCA_002313205.1. Classification (NCBI taxonomy): domain Eukaryota; kingdom Metazoa; phylum Arthropoda; class Insecta; order Orthoptera; family Trigonidiidae; genus Laupala; species Laupala kohalensis. The sequence continues at coordinate 305,306 of NNCF01128483.1, read as the reverse complement.
GTGCGGTCGAATGTGAGACCCAGGATTTTTTCAGGGTCAACGAAAGGAAGACGTTGGCCCCCAAGAAAAAGATCCGGATCATTATGGAGATGGTATATCCTACATAAATGCATACAGGATGACTTGGATACAGAAAAACTAAAGCCGGTTAGACACGCTCCACCCGTGTAAACGGTTTAAAACCAATTTCAGTTGCCTCTCGATGACAGAAATACTGGTAGACGAACAGCAGATGGCGAAGTCGTCAACGAAGAGAGACGCATGTACCGGTTCTGGAACCACTGACGCAATTTCTGCTTTCTGTTGAAGAAACGTTGGAGAGAAACCGGAGGAGTTAGAGACTCTTTCGTAGTGCGATGTAAGTTCCTCAGCGATGACTTCGGGTGAAGATTCGAGCTCTCCATTTACAATGAGACCAGGGATGGAAAAGAAGAACAATGTACCTTGAATCTTGCGAACTTTCTGTCATACGACTGATGATGGAGTACGGCTTGTAAGACATGAAATGAAAGCCTTCCAGATGGACGACTTACTTTCTCGAAGTTCGTTTTGCTCTGGCTATGCGCCTTTTAAACTCGATGAGATTATCAACAGTGGGATACTAGTTAAGTTGCGGTAAAGTTTTCGTTCTAGCGCTGACCGCCTTTGCGAAAGCCGAATTTCACCATGGAACAGGGCAATGCCTTGAATTACATGATGATTTAGGCATAGCAATATCGGCGGTTTTTAAAACCGCGTTGTTGAAATGGGATGCCATAGCAGCCACATCGGCTAAATGCTCATCGCAGCACAGAAGTAGATAAATCCCAGCACAGAAGTAGAGAAATCATAAGTTGAAACGGACTTAAAAGAAAATTTAGGGAACCAAGCTTAAACCCATTCACCCGAGGCGTCGTCAAACTCGACAGCAGCATCAGCAGCTTTCAATTGTCGCAGTGGCTACCTCTTAGAGACACTTAGATGATATACTGCAAATACCTGGATAAAACGACGAGAGAGAAAACGAAACTGAAAATATTTTTTTTACAAAGACAAAGGAGTAACGTCCAATATGTGACGCCAAGGAGACTACACACAGGAGTGGAAACTTCTGTAGTTGGGGATAGGGTTCGATGAGAATCGGATCTTTTAAACCAGTTGAATTAGTTCCAGTGTCACCCGTTTGACGGCGCTGATGACGGGTTCGTACTTTTACCAAGAAATGTAAAAAGTGAATGGGAGTGAAAAGTGGGTTGTCATTACAACAAGTAAAGCAACGGCGTGGATAGAGCAAACGGTCCGACGCGAGATAGGAGACACAACAAAGTGCCAGCACTGAAATGGAATCCAGAGAAGATAAGATGCAATTAAAGAAATTTATCTTGTTGCTTATACTCCATATCCCGAATATTAAATCAACAAGTAAAGCCATTAGTTCATAGCCTAGCGAAAGAGTAAATATCGATCACAGTGTCTATCTCATTAAAATATTTGTTTATTGCACCCTACGACATAAACGCTATAGGGGCTTCACGGCTCGCCGATATAAACGCTATAGAATTTCTTTTTAAAATGCATTACAAACGTTAATAAACGAAAGTAACCATTGAGACAATAATGAGCGGTATTACAACAATGATATGACATTGAATTTAATCTATTTCATTTTTATACCACGCAATACGATCTTAGGATGACCACATTATTATTTATTTCTCTATCGTTCGTTCACAAATTCATATATTTCTCACCATGTGGCGCTGCAAGCAACTACAGGACATGTTTCAAACTAAAAAGTCAAAATTTTATTTTCTGAATTCATATTTTTTGATAACATGAAGTGTCTTGTATTAGGTTCGTTCTAATTATATTTCTATATTACAATTAATTAAAAATCATACGAGCATTTTCTTCAACAACATGAACACTGTCATCCAACAAATCTTGGTCTTCCAAGTATTCATTTTAATTTATTTACTAATATACATATTTGGAATTCTAATAATGCACATTTACTGATATGTTGAAATATTTGCGTAGATAAATCATTTTTACACTAAACTTTAAATTATATGTTGAAACTCTTCATATTTTCGTTCTTAAATACGCACGAGTGAATTTTCCACGTAGGTTCGTTTAATTCATTGAAAACAATCTATATCAAGTGAAATATGTATGCGACAAATTTAAAACATATCAACGACAGCATTTGTTAATGAAAATAATAACAGTTAAAATAAAGTAAAACTCAATTAACAATACAAACAATTCTTCAAAATTATTGAAATTTACAACAACAAAAACTGATTACAAACCAAAGCAAAAAGTAAAGAAATCACGTATTATTTCAATTACAATTATCAATATGTTGTCAGATTTGCTTAATGAAATAAAATAAATGTTATTCACATCCAAACCCAACAAAATGTTATTGTGTTGTTTTTTTTTCAGACACTCTATATGTCGAGCTTCACTATCGCCTTCCTTATCTCACCTGTTTCTATTGTTCAAATCTCCTATCAATTCATTGAGTTTGAGCTTTCAAAGCTAAAAAATTGTTTCAACGGATTACGAACTTTGTTCAAGTTATGTATTTGTTTCATTTGCAACAACACTAGAGGTTTAAAAATTGGAACTTTTCGAATACCAGTATTTCGCGCGAAATGTTAGGATAAAATAATTGGAAAGACTTAAATTTGGAGCAAATAGCAAAACCAAAGAGAACCAAACGTCCTCATTTTGTTATATGTGAGTGGATGAGAGAGTTTATTCACAGTCAGTATGCAGGTAATAAAACAAGCAAACTCACGCAAGGGAACTCTTGTATTTCAAAGACTGCTGGTTATAAGTTTACCTGTAAAATAAAAAATATATATAAATACATATTCGTTAAAAATATTTTACAAACGTAATAGACACGTGCGCCATGCAATTTATTCAGCATTGACCATACATAATATACGCTATAAAAATAACATTTGCAATAAATTCAGAGCTGAGAATTCCAGAAATTGAAATATTCATAGACACATAAAAATGCAAAACCAAGAATTTTTTTCAAGTTCACTTATTCACTTACATATAGTTTTAAAAGTTAAATGAACAACAGCATCTGAACATCGACTCTCGATACTGCGATTTATTTACATTTTCACATTCTTTATTTTACTTGTTTCAATCTTGACAGACATTAGGAGACTTTTCACTCATCATATTCGGTACGCTCTTTATGTATTTCATAATTGTTAATTTATAATTTTCCTTCAAAACTTTTTTATCTTGCGAATTTTCCTCTAAGTAACTTTCATGGATGATCAGTATTATAATTTTTAATCAATTTTGTGTTGTCCCTGATATTGAAAACATCGGTTGCTAACATCCCCCCCCCCTCAAGAATTTCGCCCTCTTAGCGCCATATAGCTCGCAATCCCATAAAACGTGTTCACTAGTTCCATCACCTCTTCCGCGTAGACACGTCGTCTCTTCTCTATCCTATTCGATAAAAATATTCATTGAAGTTTCCGTAATTAATTCAATACGTAAGTACAATACGTAAGTACGACTCTCAATACTGATAAAAATTTCACAGAACAAATTTAATAACGTATGCCCTGACCACAGAACAGACAACATTACCGCGCAGCATGATCCACAGTGGCGCTCATGTTAGAGTTCCGCCAGCTCCATTTCTTTATAAGAACCTCAGTTCAGAACCCTAGTATAGGCGTTCTTCAATTAAAATTCAATTACCACTAATACATCAACATTCGTACAATACCCGTACAATAATAATTATAATCTGAAACAGCATTTCACGTACGTCTGCCGCGTTGGGCTCTGCCGTCACTACTCCATAGAAGGGTGGAAGCGAACACTGACAATGACTGCCACGTCCCACTCCTTTTCACCACAAAATTTCGACTGAACAGTGTTATCTGTGTAACTTCAAAATAAAATTGCAGGGTTGGTGAGCTTAATTCAGCATGGCGAACGTCGGGTTCTGTCCATCAGCGAACGGCGTCCACTCTCCATGGACAGCCGCCACCACCTCCATGAGCGGAACGGGTGGAGGCCTCGCACCTACACTCATCTCGGCTCTTTTGGCAGCCATAATGGATGCAGGGCACCTGCTAGGTGAGAAAGGGCCAGGGAGATCATAATAAATCAATCCAAGGAAATGGACGCCAGATCAGTTTACACATCAAAGTCAAAGCTAGAAATAAATTAAAAAACATCAATTACGGCAAATGTGAAGGGCGTGGAACGAAAATTAATCAATGTTTTTAAATGCCG
>NNCF01128483.1:280758-300731 GCA_002313205.1 Laupala kohalensis | reverse complement strand
ATATATAGTATCTCCGTGATCAAAATCTTTTGCGAACAGGTGACGTGAGTGGCTACCCTGCCGACGTGAGAGAGCCGTTCGAGAGCTACGACTTCGTGGTCGTGGGTGGAGGTTCCGCAGGAGCAGCGGTGGCAGCGCGCCTCAGCGAGGAGTCGGGATGGAACGTATTGCTGCTAGAGGCGGGTGGAGATCCTCCGCTCACATCGGAGATCCCGCCGCTCTTCCACTCTCTGCAGGTATGCGATGAGCAGGAGAAGTTTGGAGTGATGGAAAACTTTGCAGTTGCAAAAAAAATGCAGTTTCGCACCATAAGGAAGAGCCGACGTGACTCTTCCCCGTGAGTGGGTCTCGCCGAATCCTTCGACCATATACACTAAATAACCCCCCCCCCCTTCATCAAGTATCCAAACTCCAAGATCATAAGAAAGGGCCGATTACAGTTACCTAAAACACCATATTAAAAATTACCAGCTACTATTCTACCACTTAAATTGGCCACTAACGTGCGAGTGTCCCATCGACGTGTATGCTCCTGAGAAGTAGCTTTGAGGCGAGAAGCATAGCGGGGACATTTTTCTAAAAACATTGTCTCACTATTGGAATAAAATAACAAGTATATTAGCTCATAGTTGTATAGAAAGTGGTCCAAATGAAAGCTAGATATGGAAAAATAGATGTAATTAGTTCTGCATTGACCGATCACAGACAAAAACACAAAATGACTGGTTAGCTAGTAGTAGATACAGCTTCCATATCGTGATCTGCTGGCTGACCTGCTCAATATTGTAATCATAATAATAAGCTTTCGTATAGAATTTCTTTTTTTATCAATGGAACCAAGGTTGAGTTCTTTTCATTCGCGTAAAATAACAGTGAAGTAGTAGGGGAGGTAAATTTACTTGCACGCCAATCTTAGACATATTTTTACGTCGTTCCATCGAACAAAAATTTTACTATACGAAACATCCCATGATTAAACAAATGACATATTGCTTACGAGAATTCCTTTTCAGATATAACGAACTGCTCTTGTATAATTTTGGTCACTGTTAAAAACGAAGCACACTAGCCATGAGTGAACGGGAAATCAGTTGTCCAAATTTCATAGTTGGAAAATTGATGCTTTGGCCTAGAAAGAAGAACTCCTTTCCTAACAAACTTTGCAATATCAAATACTACGAAATGACACTAAAATATATTTTTAATTCAATAAATTGTATACAATATATGTTACGATACAATGCACGCATATCTATCAATATCTTACAAGTTTCATACACATCAATACATGAAAGAGATTGGTGTAGTATGAAAATGCAATCAAACAATATACCAAAAACTTGGTAAAACCCTTGAGATCAAATGCTAAAGAAAATACGATTAAACGTAAAAAAAATTAAGAAGAACAGTTATTTATGAAAATTCCTTCGAGACGATGGGAATGACGCAGGATGCGCTTCGCTTTGTTAAATCTCGAGAGAGAGAGAAATTGTTTTACTTCTATTTTTATATTAAAAATATATTTACATCTAAAAAATTACTTAACGAAAATTTAAAGAACGTGAATACTATACTGAGAATCGTGTAACTTTGCTGAAAATTATGCAATATGGCTACCAACACAAATTGCAAACATCTACGAATTTAAGTAATATCCAAATACATATTAATTGTAATCACTAATGCGACTATTTGCGATAAAGAAATACAAATTCATATCACAACAAGCCAAGACACAAGGTAATATTCGTTCGAGACACTCGATGCGGAAAAAGCAGTATAGCACCACAAGAGCAAGTGAATTGAATTGATGGCCCATATACGCAATGGACTTACGTTTTGAGAAGTTCGAATGTCATGCCAATAACGCGAGGTACAAATATCATCACTATTATGGACGATGGCGAAGTGTAAGCGTTCGCTACATTGAGCACAAGTTCTGTACCAACAAGAAGCAAGTTAGTCTGACAATAAGTAAATAAATTATTGTCAAGAGAGCTGTTACAAAGTGTCTTTTTTATTGCAATCTCTTCGGATATTATCCATCGTCTTTTCTTGTTTATATCTTCACAACAGGTGGACTTCGTTTGCAACGTTTCGGACGTTCTATGTCAACGTCCGTCGGGCCACTGCGACCCCAGTTGTGAAGATATAAACAGGTAGAGATGATGGATAATGTTCAAAGAGATTGTAATAAAAATAATATAATCTGTCAAGAATTTCATACAGGGAAGAACAAACTGCCTATGACCACGTTGAGGACAATAAAGTAATTTACTGGGACTAATATACAATAAACTAATAAACACATTGTGTTTCTGTTAGTTTTCTTCTTCTTAAGTTTAATTTCTGAAGGCAAAGTAACATGACTTTGAGTATATAAAACGAAAGTCTAGGTTGTACCAATATTTGTAAAATTTGAAAAAAATAATTATATTTAAAAAAAGTTAACTTAATTGTTATTTTGTATAAATAAACAATTGTAAGATGATTGCTTTAATTGAGGAAAAGGAATCAAGAACTACATTAATGGCATCGTGTGGTAATATACTGTGGCGTGACACTGTTCGAAGTCCACGTCCTCATTTGGCAGTAATCTCATTTCAATCTGGGAACCCCGGACTTACTTATTTCAACTGAAATGTTAAAAAATAAATTCAATGATTTCTCTCTCCAGGGCACGGACATAGATTGGGCGTACGTGACGGAGCCTCAACAGCATGGCTGCTTGGGTATGGAAGGTCGGCGATGTTCCTGGCCTCGTGGTAAAGTACTAGGAGGCTCAGGGGTGCTCAACTCGATGCTGCATGTGCGAGGAAATCGACGGGATTTTGATTCGTGGGCTGCTCAGGGGAATCCCGGATGGGCTTACAAGGATGTACTCCACTACTTCAAGAAACTCGAAAACATGAAACGACCACCACTCAGCAAGGACAGGCACGACGAATACAGCGAGTTCTACCATTCCACAGGAGGGCCTATTACGTTAGATATCTCGGATCATCACTCGCCGATAGTTGATGGTCTCATTTCAGCGGCAAAAGAAATGGGATACCGCTTTGGGGACATCAATGGTGCCAGTCAAACTGGGTTCACATTACAGCATGCAGCTATTGTTAACGGTACAAGGGCAAGTTCAGCCAAGGCCTATTTGTTACCAGCTCGAGATAGAAAGAATTTTCATACAGCGAAGTTTGCCCACGTCACCAAAGTTCTGATAGATCAAGAATCGAAACATATTATAGGAGTAGAGTTTACAAAAGAAAAAACAACAAGAATTGTTAAAGTAAGGAAAGAAGTAATTCTTTGTGCAGGAACAGTTAATTCTGCGCAATTACTTATGCTATCAGGAATAGGTCCCAAGGAACATCTGAATGATCTCAATATTCATGTTATTGAAAATCTCCCAGTGGGTCAAAATCTACAGGATCACATGGAACTTCTCACGCCAACTTTCATGTTCAACAAATCCAATCCGCAAAGCAGAAAACTCGTTCAACAATTGGAGGAAACATTTGAGTACCTTATCCATAGGCGTGGTCCATTATCTGGTTTAAATATGCTCCATTTACAAGGTTTCATTCACACAAAGTTTGCTGATCCCACAGAAGATTATCCTGATGTGCAATATCAACACATTCTCTTCGCGCTGAACGATACCGAGTGGACGAGACGAGTGAGTCAAGTGACCGGGTATACAGATGAAGTGTATGATGCGGTGTTTGGTGAACCGAACGCCAAAGCGGAGATCTACATGCCTCTCGCAGTACTCCAACGACCCAAGAGCAGAGGATCCATTCGCCTGCGCAGCACAGATCCCTTAGAAGCCCCAATGATCGACCCAAGGTATGTTTTATTACACTTTAAACACACACAAAAAGTATGTTTTATTACACTTTAAACACACACAAAAAGTAATGTTAAAAAAAGAAGCAACAAAATACTACGATTTAAGATAAAACTAGCGTAGGTAGAAATAAATCACTAAAATATCTTAACTCGCCATAAATAAACAGAGTAACATCTACCTATTGTGATTACAACTTGAAAAACACCTCACCGGCCATTTAAATCAAATAATTGCAATTATAATTGACAGTGTAATACATTGCGTCTTGTAGAAGACACGCTTATTTTCCAAAACAGATAAATCAAATTCATATTCACGAAAGTGATGGTAAATTTTCCGTAGAATTTTTATATCACATTTCTCTATACGTCACCTGACATTACAAAAAGATATTTCACTTTTCCCGAGGTGTGATGCATATATCACGAAACCGTTGCGCTCGGGCGCCATATTTGTACACGCTCTTATGCATTTCAAACGAGTAAAGCAAGTTTTTGAATATTATTTGTACTACATTATAAACTGATGGATACAAATTAAATCATGTTTTTTCGTCATTATTATTCATACTGTTGTGCTTTATAACAATTATAATAAAAATAAAGAATACAATTATACATTTCAGTGAATTGACTAACTTGGAGTGCTGGTTCCACCTTAAAAGCCACGACACATATTAGCATTTATTCCTATGTATTTTATATGAACTACCAAAGCTAAAAATGTTCGTCTTTTCAAGGCCCGCAACTTCATATTTCGCGTTTATTTCAATAGTAATTGCAGATGTAGTTGGAATAACACACGCAAATCACTTCTATTCAAATATGGATCAACCATCAAAACTCAACTAAAAGTATTCTCAGGCTTAAAACACGCCTATGTGCTTTGTTAGTGCTAGAATTTCAAATCAAAGTGTAAATTTAATTAGGTGAGAGTGTACGACTTTCAACCACGAAATTACTGGCAGCACACAAATTGTATTATAAAGAAAATTCGTTCCAGGCTAGGTGGCCAATACGTTAGAAGGTAATTATATCAAAACAAATAAACACGAAATGCTGTAAATAAATCCATAAATTAAAACATATTGCATTAAGAGTCAACATGTCGAAATGTATTAAAACGGACGAATAACTAGGATTTGGAATAAAGATTGAACGAACGCAGATACATTTTACACTTTTCTTTCAGTACNTATATATATATATATATATATATATATATATATATATATATATATATATATATATATAGGGGCGAAGCTTACAGAACAATGAGTGTACTGAAAGATATATATGACAGGCCAAATAAACAAGACTGATGAAAAACCGAAGGCAAGAGGAATTCATTCTCTAATGAAAAATAATGTCGATTTGTTCGCAGATATTTGTCCCATCCAGACGACGTGCTCACGCTGGTGGAGGGCATCAAGTTTGCCCTGCGCATGTCTCGTGCGAATGCACTCGAGCCCTTCGAAGTAGAAGCAAGTACAACGCCCGTGCCGGCGTGCTCACGCGAAGGACATGCTTGGGGTACCGACGCGTACTGGGCATGCGCCGTCCGTCATCTCGCCACGACTATTTACCACCCAGTGGGCACGTGCCGAATGGGACCGAAGAACGATTCTGTAGGTGCCGTAGTGGATTCGCGGTTACGTGTTCACGGAGTGCGCGGATTGAGGGTGATTGATGCCTCCATCATGCCGTCGATCGTCACAGGAAACATCAACGCAGCCGTCGTCATGATTGGTGAAAAAGGCGCGGACATGGTGAAAGAAGACTGGCTCTCATGATATTCGTATTCCAAAGACATTAATATTTATCGAAGACAATACAGCTCACCAACTCACCGATTCCCTAAAGACTTAGTACAACTGGGAATCAAAATTCAACCACGTTCCTCATCTCCCCGATATTCCGTGTCAGAAAAAAATTACAACAAAACGAATTTGCCCATTCAACAGTTTTGGTAAAGGAAAATGCATCATGAATCAAAATTGTACATCCTTACATGTACACGACATTGAAACATAAAAACTTTTGCGCATATTATCAGTGCAACGAAATAATGGATCCTTTCGATATAAATATTCAATTCACCGAAACGTGAAAAGTTATTCTGTTTCAAAATATATCTCATTTGTCATCCTCTATTCGTCAAGTATTTGGGTATGTGAGTGTTATGTTGAATTATTGTTATATTGTCATCTACACTATGCCCGTTATATTTTTTTCCCCCAGTACGAAAGAATAAAGGTCAATAAACTCAATCATAAATACAAAAGTTTCTAAGAATCTCCTCGTGTACAGAATTTGTATCAAATCTTTTGTTTTATTTTTTATAGGAGCTTTAGGGCTCGCCAACGAGTATCACAATCTGTCTTTCATAACATATTGTGAATCCATTTTATCTGCATAACTACTTAGAATTACTAGAAATACTATATCTTTATCAAAAGAAGAAATTGGCATTGAACTTCGACGTCATTTTTCTTTTTGAATACACCTATATTAAACAGAAGTGTCAAGTTTGAGATATACGATATATATTTAAAAACTGCGTGTGATCTGCAGCATAAGGGTGCGAGCATGTACGTTGCATTGATACTCGTACTGTGAATCTATGGTTCCGTAAGAAAAAAAGAAGAAAAACTAATACACACGGAAAGTTTTAAATATACGATATCAGTGCTATTAAAAGGAAAGAAAATACAAATTTTATGACTCTATTCAAAACTTATAGTATCTCTGTAAAATCCAAACTGTGCAAGATTTACACACCAGTCGTTTGTGGAAATAGTTAATAATGCATTAGTTAATATATTTTTCAGTAGCATTGAGACCAGGATGGCTAGTAATGCTCCATCTCCAAATTCCCTGACCAATGGATTAATTTTCACTGACTATTATCGCACATAAGCATACACACACAAAATACTTCAACAATTGAGAAACAAAACATCCTAGCAGGTGAAATCTCATAAAACTCAAGAAATAATTTAATACAAGGAAACTATCAATAATTCGTAAATCATTCTTCAAAAGTATAGTTCTCATTTAAAAAATGACACTCATCAGAAATATAAATAAAACAAAGCTTGGCATTAGACTAATTGAGGACTGATGAAAGTATCCTTAAGCACTGCCATCATTGAAATGACACTGAGGCAGTTTGAGAAGGAATGGGTGCAGTGGCGGCGGTAAGGATTCACTCCCTCCCCCCTCGTGAGATTTTTCACGGGTCCACCTCCTCTTAAAACAAATTGGTCTCGTGACTATATATTATACGCAATTATCACGTATACATTAAATGAACTACTAAATTACAGTCAATATAAAACATAACTTGCATTATTACTTCTTTTACTATTTATAATTTCACACGAAAGTTTGATTTTATAGTTTACTTAGATATCTAAGTCACTGTAATTTCCTCCTGCCTTTCCTACGTATCCTGATTTTCTTCTTTGCCGGTAACAGAAACCCAAAAGAGAATTCTTAGAAGTCCTACATAAATATTCTATATACGCTTCGGTTGCGATGGGCTGAGCCAGAGTAGCAAGCAACCGACTAAACTTGACTGCCTGCCTGTCTGACTTATAAAAATATTAGTAACAATGTATTATAAATGTATACCTTATTTATATTAAATCGTATGTTCAATATCAGCTATTTATGAAAATACATTTCTACTCAGTTTCCGTTGAAGAAATTCATTTAAGACAATAATTAAATTGTTTTTCAATTTCTATTAAGTCGAGAAACATGTGATATTTGTCCATTTTCATCTATTATTTTATTTTAAATTTCTTACTACGAGTCGCGGGCCCGCAATCGCCGCCACTGAATTGAAGGTTGCAGGCGGAATGAATTGAGTCATCATAACATTTGCGGTCGGTAAAATATAATATACGTTAAAAACAAGAAATAAAGAGTGGAGCCGCCGTCCACTGTTCTACGTTCTAATAGAAGTAACTTCCACGTAAGAAGACGATCTTAACGGTGCGTTCTATCACGTCTAGAGGTGGACAACTGGAAATGCCTATGGAGCTAAACAGCTCTATTTAGTAGCGTCTCGCTGTCGTTTCGTTGCAACGGCCAAATAGTTCCGCTCGTAACTCACTCGCTGTCGCGTCAAGTTCCTCTTTGAACCGTCTCACTGTTGCGTCGTTGCAATGGCGCTGACACTTCCGCAACATTTGAAACAATTATTAAGAGTTCCTTAAATTGTTCTTATAAATTGCTGAAAAAATTATGTAATGTGTGTATTCAGAACTTCGGCGAATTCTGAAATCTTACGCGATAAGCAATATAAATTATAGTGTCCAACTTTAGTTTATCACGGTACACGGAGTAAACGAACTCACACTTGTTGCAATTCGTCATACTGTTAAATTATAAATAGTGACACTCGTTACAATGAAAGATTTCAGCCAAACCGAGTGCGACTGTCGCGACGGATTCCATTACAACGGCTCCGCGACTGTTCGGTAAACGTCTAATCACGTCTTATCAAGACCGTTGGAAGAAACAACCGGTTAGTTTAGCTATTAGTGAGGCAAGCGTTTCCGACTCACAATGAAGGAACTCATGGGAGGGTTGTTGGGTGAAAGTAAGTCGCCTTAAATGTAATTGAAGAAATAAAACTTACTTTTTACAGAATTGATGGCGTATTCTTTACTTCCACGATCTTTGTTATCGCTTTTAAATTTTTTCCCTGAGAAGTGAGCAAATTCCCTGACTTTTCCAGAAACAGAAAATTCCCTGAATTTATTCCGGATTTCATGGTTTTCTCGGTCAATCGCCACCCTGGGGACGAAAATTGGAGAGAAAAATTAGATCCTTTCAATTAACTTCTACTATGCGAAACTTTACGACAACCCCTCTAAACTCATTAAGTTTTCACGCACAAAATTATTCTTACCGCCATTTTGAAAAAAATAATTCCTACCGTAGTTTTAGGTTATAGAAACCAGAGTAAAATGTAATACAGTACTGGACAGGATGTACAAATCGAATATAGGCTACAATAATCGAGAAATTGTCTGGCATGCCCTTTTAAGCAATACACAAAACGGTACAAGAGAGTTCCAGGTTAATAAATAGGTTAATACAAAAAGTACTGTATACGTGAGAAGTTAGATAGCATTTTCATGTAAACTCAGTGAATCGACGTAACCATGTTGCTACGGTTTCAGGTTTAATGATTTTTACATATCAATACACATCTAGCTCATGTAAGGTTGCCCCTCTAGTGGCTTAGGTGGTAGCGTTCTTGCTCCTCACCAAGTCATTCCGGGCTCAATTCCCGATGAGGCCAGAAAAAATTGTAGTGAAAAGCGAACCCTCCTTCCTCTCTCCACCTCCTGCTAGTGTCTATAACTATTACGAATTACTCCTACTAATCCCTCCACGTGGACCAAGTTATTGGTAAACACAGCTAACGGGCCCACCTATTATCAATAGCCTACCACCCAACTCCTAACAACTATCGCTCCATACGAAGTAAAACCATTAGTCTGGATGAGAACATTACACTCCCGGAATTAAATCTCCCATATCTTTAAATTGCATCAATATCAGCGTGAAGAAACGAATGAAGAAAAACTTCAAAGAATTTAAGCCCACATTGGAGATTAAAAGAAGTCAAACAAAGTTTGATGGAAAAAGTTTCAAGAATTGTTTTTGTACGTAAATTAGTCAGAATTCGAATTTTCGCAAGAAAAAGGTCTCCGAGTACCAGGTTTCCAAATTTTATCTGGAAATAAATATTTTGAGCTAAATAATATATAAGCATGAGGAATATTTCTGAATCATACTTTTATCGAGGAATATTCCTCTGATTAAAATTATAGTAAAGCATTAAATTTCTGCTCATGTACACGAGATTTCAGATACGATTCTCTCTAGCACTTTAATATCTTTAAGTGAGAGGTACAGCCACTCAATGGGAAAACTGCACCTTTCACCATAAAAAACAACAACTTTCCCTTTCCTTGATAAATGATATAATATTTCCTCAACAAAGAATGTAATCAATTGATATAGTCGCGGAATGCCTTTGGATATTCGACGAAAAATAAAATAATGATTAAGCTATAATAAGACAATTGATCAAGCTCCATTGATCTTGATAGGCCCCACATACAAGACGGTGTAGAAGAAACAAAGACTACATGACATGAAACACATCCACACAACATACACCCATGGTAGCCACGACTCCCATGGTAGCCACATATGGTCACTTTTCTTCTGAATAGGAATGTCATCCAGGTTTACCGGAACGGGCCGGTGCATGTTGTGTACGGGTTTGAGGAGTCAAGGTGGATGGTCCAGTGGCTAGCGATTCTGGGGAAGGAGACGGATGTCCCGGGTCTTAGTCCCGGGTTTGAGTCCCGGTCCGTCGCAATTTTCACCTGACAGTTGACGTTGCAAACACTATTCCACGAGTAGGTACTCGGAAGTTGTGAGTTAAAATTACATTTATGGTTCGCGACACTAATAAAATAAGTTTTATCATTTAAGGAGCAAAATTATCTTGAAAAGTTAAAACTTCGACTCTGTACATAAAACTTCCACGTTAAGTTAATTGAAAAATGGAGAGAGAGAACACATAAGGATTACGATGAAAGGAATCCGAGTCAAAAAGAAAATATAAATGAAACATGTGGTCAAATAAACTGTTTCCCGTTTCTGGTGTTTCTTGGGAATCACTGTCGTGAGAACTATTAATCCTTGGTTACACGCACGTAACGAGTAGATAGGCGAGGCAGTGCTCTCGGTGGAGTACTATGTAGGTGGTAAACACATCATCCAGTAGAGCCTAGTGTATAAGTCTAGTAGATAGGCAAGAATGTCACTTGGACACTATTCTTTTTATTGGACCGATTACCCACGTCACTCTTTCTACCTAGAGTATTTTTCCTGTCTCGTCGTTGTACTTGCTACGTGTATTCAAAGTATTACGTTCGTTGAATGTATTTTCGTACCTCCATCAAAACAAAAAAATTTCATATTTTCTTTATCGGCAATTAAATGCCTATAGAGAGAGGCGCCACATGGAACGAAATACAAATCGACAATCGCGACGGAAACGTGCGCTCAATAACGCAAATAATGGACACAGTACAAATTATTACGAACACAACCACTGACATCAAATAACCCTTTATAAGTACATAACTCGTGAGCGTGTTTCATAAAAAAAACTTCAAGGCAACGCTTTAACAGTTACCACCAGGTAATTGATAGAAAGACCTTCATCAAGTAAGAATATTTCCGCATTACAAAACATTGCGCATTCACGAATTACGCATTTCGAAAATGAACCAGTCGATAATGACAAACGAGTTCTTAATGAAACGAGCTAAAAACTTCATAAGGAATGCTCTGTAACTTTGGATTTGTGATTTCTGAAGTGGGAGGGCGCTGTCAACCCTCGGCCGCTTCGAAGATCCTGAGGCGTGGTATTTACCCTGCGGTTCGCTTACTCCGCAAGGCAGTGTTTTCGGAGAATCTTTTATTGTGTCCCACGAGTTCGGTGGTAATAAATGTCCGGTGACGTGGAGCCCCCACATCACGCCACTAAGCCTTGCTCATTTGAGGTGCGGCAGTTGCCCCAGAGGTTGTCCGCTAGTGAGTGTTAGTCCTCAACACCCATTCACCTCATCGGCGCGTAACACACCTTGAGGTTGAGGGTTTTTTTAAATAAAGGTTTAATCCTTCCTCGCGTCCCGGCCAATGAAGGCAAGATCTCCGCCCTTCGTAACACGCAACCTTCCACCATCGCGCCAATGGTGGTCGCTGAAGCATGTCCAAAGCTTACGGTGTCAGAAGACTGGTGGCGCAGTACCAGTTCCCAGCTCGGGGCCGTGGGTTCGCCAAACCCATACTCACTCGAAACTGAGCTCCCTGCGTGGGAAAGAAGAAGAAAGAGGTGAAGGAGAAAAAGAAAGAGAAGGGGAAAATGAAAGATACCCTAGCGCTAATAGCGTCGGGATCGAAAGGAACAAGAGGTGACCAAGGGAGGTCAGTATAGATAAAGGAAGGAGCATGGCACAAGTAAGTGGAAGCAATGCCAGAGTAAGTGGTATAGCCTGGATTTCAGTTTGTAGGAGAACGGGTGAGGAGAGGATAGATTTTCTACCAAACACGAAAACTCCACCTCTTGCACAATCTCCCGTGGTGTCGTCACATCTGAATCTAATATATCCCCGCAGAGATAGAGTGTTCTACTAAAAGGTGTCTCTTGCAGGAAAATACAGATCGGATTGCGACGCGCTAAGAGCTTAACTCTTTACATTGTGTTCTATAGTCATTAAGGTTTAACTGAAGTATGGAAGCCATTACGATTAGAAACCTCCTGGGTCGGGCTCCTGGTTGTGCGCCATCATCGAACAATGCATAAACCGACTCAGAGGAAAAAGAACAGAGACGTTTTCTTTACGTCTCTGCGACTTCTTGGACTGTGTTTTGTTTCTTTTAATCAACAAGGTTCAGTGATCTAGTTCTGGAATCTTGCTTTTTCTCCTTCTGTTTCGTGGTACTTGATGGGGTACGTTTCACACTGCTGAGCGTAGATGGACGGGGTTGACCTGAGTTGTTGGGAATTGGATTCTTTTTTGTTGAAAGTTGACTGCAGGTTGCTGGATTAACTGACTTCTCTGGGCGAACTTGTTTCTTTCCTCATTTACACTGACAAGTACACGTTGTTTCTGTGGACATGTCAGCCTGAATTGAAATGGACTTCTTCAGCACGGGTGTCTTAGCTGCGGTGCCGTAGCTTGTTAAAAATGCATGGTACCCGGCCCTATACTTCTTGCGAAAATCACGATAGGAAATTTTCTCAAGGTCTTCATTTTCTGCACTTTCTTCTCTTCGAGAAAGGTGACTCACTCCCTGCTCCATGCCGGGTGGCTGCCTGAGAGCAATTAATGCACATAGCAGGCCCCAGACAGAAAGCCAGTTTCGTGTTCCTGCTTCTCGTACTTGCCAAAAGTAGCACGGCCCTTACAGGATGTTATCGTATGACCAAATCTCTGGCACTTGAAACAGCGCAGAGGATTTGGAATGAAGGGCCGCATTGGCAGGTTAAGTCATCCAGCTTTTAAATCTTTAGGTTGTTGAAGACAGTCAAAGGAACTGGTCTTCTGCAAAACACCTTTAACCTTCCTCATAATTTGACTGACGTCAACCTTGTGTTCAGCCTCCCATTCTGCAACAAGTTCTTCAGTTACATATCCATATGTCCCTGCAACTTTCTACTCACTTGCTGCGTTTAAGACAGCATGGAGTTCGCACTTCACAGGGAACTCTCCCAGCAGTGTACATTTCAAAAGTGCCAACGCTTGCTTGTTGGTTTTAGTTTCCAACAGCATTGACCCATTCCGCAGCCTCTAAATGGACTTGAGAGTTCCAACTAATTCCTCCAACCCTTTATAAATATAGAACGGGGTCACTTTTTCAAGTGTCCCGTGTATATGCGACATTACGATGAAAACATTTTCGTGAGGAATGTTATGTTCCTTTTAATTTTTTTCTTCTGAAGTGGGAGGGCGGTGAACCCTGGACCGCTTCGAAGACCCACTGTGTAACACCCATTGCGGTCTTCCCGCTCCGCAAGGTGACATGGTTTAATTTTCCATGCGTATGGATTTTATTTCATCCCCAAGTTCCCCACCCACCACGGAGTCCAACAAGGGGACACTGGGGTGCCAGGGTTGACACGGGGATATAGGGGGAGCACGCAGGGTTCTTAAAGCGTGGGGTTCGGACCAACGCAGCCGACCAGCGGAAAGGACCCCCTGAGCTTGTAATTTTGTCAAATATAGGAATAACTTTTTTTCGTCATTTCATGTGAATCGCATGAAAGAATAACTTCTTTACCGACATTAAATGTGAGTTGACTAAAAGAATAACTTTATATTTGTCATTCAATTTTAGTCGAATAAAAGAATAACTTTGTATTCGTTATTTATTTTCTTCAAATAAAAGAATAACTTGTCATTCGTCAATCAATGTTCACCAAATAAAAAATATTTTTATTCGCTATTTTTGCTGCGTGAAATAATGTATTCTTTAAATATGCTCTTATTCTTTTATTCAAAAGAATGATTTATTTTGATTATGAGCAACCCTGACTGCCACAGACGTCAAGGGGCAACGGGACTAAAGTGTGTCCTATTCTATTCACCTGGCTTTCGTGATTAGGATCCAACTTAAGTCACCGCAATTGCCCAACTACACATTGATATAAACCCAAAGGACGTATAGTTATGGAGATCCAAATAAGAAAAGTCACGTGAATAACACATTTTGCTCCCGGTCCTCATGACTCCTCTAGCAGTTGGCACAATAGTACTACTAAACAACATTAGCCCAGCGGAACACTGAACGTTTCCGCGGATAATTTCATTCGATATTTCTCCATCAATCACTAAACAAAAATGAGAGGTATGTGACTTTTTTACTTGGTGCACGGTGTTGTTGTACGTCGCCGACACAACGGTATCGAACGGCGGCGGCGAGGCGGCTGTATTACCGGTGACAGAGGAAGGAGAGGCGGAGACAGGGACGCTGGCACGCGCCAGTGCCACCCTATCTCAAGCAGTTACTGGCCGCCGACCGCAGCACAGACTCGCTCCCAGCCGCAGCTCCTTTCATCAGCTAGCAGGTATGGTGCGAAATGTTAGTGGCGAATTTGCGGTGCTCACCCTCGTAAGAAACTTTACAATCAAATTTTTATCGTTCACAACTCGCTTCCGTTATCACGGGATGGGATAACGGAAGCTCGAATTCGGTAAAAGAAAAGGTATGAATTTCGTGGTCTAGACAGACATGACGTATCGTTAAACACAAAATTTACGACAAATCACGAATATATTTTTCATCCATAAAAACAATCTCTTTATGCAGTTTATTTAATAAATTGTTTATTTTATAATTTAATAAATATTTTTTAAAAGTATCTTAGTTGCAAAAATAACAACATGGCACACAAACGCACTAATTCCCAAAAGGACTCTTCTGCTTTCAAATTTTTCTAACGACTCGAATATTATGTTCATCAGCATGAATTGCGAAAGGTAAAGCAACTTCAGTTTTCGAAAATGCCTTCTGCTACCAATAGACTACGAAATTCAACATGAGACGTCTATTGGTGATGGATAAATAATTGCACGATAAAGTAGAGTCGATTCGAATTTATTAGTTCATTTTGAACAACAAAATTGATTCAAAGATATTTAAATTAGCACTACCCGACTCACGTGAACATATCTCGGAAACTCATTAAGTCAACGAAATAATAAAAGATATAAAAGTTTTTGTTTCTATTTCTTTTAATATTCTCGTCGATATTATAATCCATAACGTATGATTCCTAAAAAAAAACCACTATAACTTAGAAACCGTTCTTTTACCATCTCATTAAGACTTGTTAAAGGTACAACTCGAGAAATTTTCTCTTTGTAGTTTCAAACTCCGGTTACGATACTTGGAGAAATATGCGCCTGAGTTTATTGATATCGCTAAAAACTGCAAATGCAATGGTGAAAGGAACAGAACTGTGTTCCGCACAGGAACAGAACACACGTGAATAATTCGGTCACATGTCCCGAGAATGGTTAACGGAAATGGAAAGCGGAATGTGTTCATAGGGCACAGGCGTTTCACAACAGTCATATTACAAGAAGCTTACAAGACAACTTAAATTTAACGTAACGTTGGATTAATGACACAATAGAAAATGATTTATTCCGTTCAAGGCAAATATATAAATCACGTGATTAAAAAAAAGCATGGTCCAATACCGGTAATATATCACTATTACAATATTAGAAAAATTTCCAGAAGAATTTAGCAAGCTATGAATAAAAAAATATAACGTGGTCGAAGAATTAACAGACAGTGGACATGCTGTATCAACCCATATTGACACCATCTCCTAAACCGAATTACTACCACAATAATTTGTGAGTTTCTTCACTTACGTGATTCCAACCGTGAATAAGTATTACACAAAATAATATTTAAAATAAGCAGGATAACAAACGATTACATGTAAATACTTTCCTATATTTACACATATTAATAATAATCAAGCATACATTTTTAATGGAAATATTAATATTTCGAACAGNTATATATATATATATATATATATATATATATATATATATATATATATATATATATTGCCTGTCGTTGCCAACGTCTTAAAATTCTAGCCAGAAACTCTTTCACCACAAAATTCCAACCAGGTAACCCTATGTTTGGCTCAGAAGAAGAAAAAAGATTAGCAGAGAAAGATCTTGCAGCACAGTACAAATAGTGAACGGTGAGAGACAACGGTACACGTCACTCGGGTGCAAGGTCTTCGAAAGCAAGAAACCATGGATAAGGGAACGTTTATGTTCCAAGTGTGCTTGACAGTATTGAAAGAGGAACGAAACTACTTTCCTCCCGTCCGCTCCACAGGTTGGCCAAAGTTATTAACATGTAAGTTTCCTTTACTTACGAGCGAACTTGTAGGAGTCAGTGGTGCGACAACTGCCAGTCCGTCCGGTGTAACTGTCCCCCAATACCCCAAGCGCGAGGGTTATTGTTTTGTCAAGATTTTCGCGAGGGAGGGATTTCGCGATTTTTAATTAACTACCCTTCAAAATTTGTTAGAGATTCCCTTATATAATGACGATGTTACTTACCAACTAATTAATCAGTTACTGTCATTAAGATGTTATGTGAAGGATTAGATTGCGAAGTTGCGTTCTGCTCAAGAATTGGCTAATTTGGTACCCAGTGAGCATTTTACTGTTTCCGCTACTTTCCTTGGAGTCAGCTCCCTATTACTAATTTCTTTACAATTCACATCATGGTTGCAACAACAGAACGTTCATTTTCGAAAATGGAAATAATAAAAAGTAATGTGCGTTATTCTATTAGCTAAAGACTAAAAGACGAGTATCTTATCGATATATAATAAAATAACAAATTAATTAAAAAGAAATTTGAGCGAAGTCACAGGTTTGTTACAGCGAAAATCCGTCACGTCAGATTTTAATTGCATTTTTAAGGTGATTGGAAATACGTTTGAATTTAAAGTGGTTGCACATGTGAAGTTTAAATACTTTAATTTATTTTTAAAACATTCTTCATTTTTATAGTGAATACAAAAATCTTGTCAAAACAATTCAGCTGGGGAGCCCCCGATGTGACCATGATCCGGGGCCCCGGAAGGAATAATTACCCCATTGCAAAGACACGAGAAAAAAGTATTGTTTCTAGTCGTTTCTATCAACAACAAAAATTATTAAAACTGTTCCAAAGTAATATTTACCATATCAATAATAATCAACAGTAACTAACTTATGTTCAAATTCTCAAAATGTAATCCAAGTCCATTCAGTCCTTCACGCTCGCAAAATGAATAAATGCTACACGACTAAACACTCGCATACCACATTATGTAATTAGCTTTCATTAATCTGTATCACATAGGTCTTAAAACCACTAAAAGAATATCACGGACAATAAAATTTTATAACCCTAAATAAAATGTTCATTACAGCCGGAAAAGAGACTTAAGAGAAACAAATGAGAGTATAGCACAGTAATGATCTAAATAATATTACAATTTAATTAATTATTGTACATCATATATAGACCAGTTATAGTTTTTATTCTTGTTCGCAAGTACGTTCACAGATTCGTCTATACCTATTCATAGATTCGTCTATGAATAGGTACGTTCATAGATTCTTCTATGTTTTAAGATGTTCATGTGCATTTTACTCACTCCTTTCCTTATATTTTTATTATAAAGGACAGAGAATCTACTTTGATTAACCAACTTATCCATTTTTACTCATTTTATATCGGAAATTTTTAAGCTCAGGACTTTACTCGTCCTTTCAGAGTTAGATAACGCTAAATTGTGAGAACGGCAGTTTATTTGGTTTTACATTTATATTTGCATGATATACCCAAGTAATGTTATACTGACAACTTCCTTAATGCAAAATTGTGGTGCAGGAGACAGTTTTCATTGAATTTTCGAACTCAAATATGTCGATACGTAAAGCAATTACTTTTTTTATTTTTAAATAGATAAAAACGGATATTTTCGAGCTGAAAAAGAAAAGTAACGAGGTAGGTTTTGAGATATTTAGGTTAAATAACGCAACTTTATTTCGTGTTTCCGAATTTCCCATCCCAGGAAATCAGGACTGGGCGGTATCTCAATAAAAGTATATAAATACTGTAATTACTTACATATCTTATTTAATTACAGTATTTAATTACTTTGTTTCAAATGTAATTCGTAAATTACATTTAATTACTTAAAATTTGTAATTTGTATTTAGATGCAATCAATTAAATTTTTTATACTATTTTGATGGCAAGGCTTTCATATTATGCATCTCCGCTGAATCACTCAATGAATATCGTATTTCGAAATACTATCTTGAAACAGACATAAAATCATTAGATTCCTCAGAAAACTTCCAGTGAGATAGACAAGATAACTTCTGAAATTTTTCAAGAAGAAATTCGCGTTTCGAAGAGGATGAAAGAAATAGACCACTACAATGTTTTTAACAAAAAAATTGAGCAAAAGGAAAATGGCCCAGAAAAATGGTAGATCGTGTCTTTAGGGTTGAAAATATGAATGGTTATATTACTAGATGTAGAATACGATGATAGTTTTACGGACCCGTCCATAGAACACTAGCCCATTTGACGTGGAAACCCAAATGAAAACACAATAAAGAGAGATTTCGCAAACAGTTTCGATATGGAGTAAAATAATAACAATACTGTAATGTCCAGTCATAAAGAAACAGACGACAAATGAAATGGTTCGTTACATTGCGCAGTAAGAGTTAGGACACGTGTGTTAAACATTACAGCCAACATACTTAGTATACTCTGCCACATTACTTCTGTTAAATTTTGTTACAACCACCTAGGAAAAGTAGCCCCCATTCCTTTCTTAGATGGATATTAAAAGACAATGTGGCGGTTTCACGATTTATTAATTGTCGAGAAACTTTTTGGTCACTTTAGCAAAAACACAATTTTACAAAGATGATTGAGCAATATTTACACGACAGAAAAAATTGTGTCATCTGTAACTTGTCAGATTTCATGGTCGTTAATTTATACTCGGCATGTTCCTGAACTTATGCTTCACAAATCACGGTTAGTGTTATATAAATATAGCCACGAGGTCGTTTAGTTAGTCCTGCTTGGCAGTGTGATAGAGCGAGTGTGCAACTTTTTTAAAATATTTTTTTCTTCAGATTACACATACAAATGCAACAGAACTTTTTAAACATCAGCAACCTATAATTGATGGATATAAAATATTATTCGATTCTTATATTCGTCTTAATGAAACGGTCGTGTTTGTTAAGACCAAATTACTGAAGTGCCATCCTTGCTTTATACGAAACAGTCTCGTTCACGAACACTATACTCGCAATAGTAATAATATTCATCGCCCTAGTGTTAACCACTCTTTACCAAAAACGACCATATCATTTGGGAATCCCTGCCCAAGAATATAAAAGATATTATGAAATTGAATATATTCAAATCCACGGTTAAAAACTACCTCCTGCACCAATGCTTCTACACTGTAAAAGAATTTATTGATTTTAATAAAAATTAAATCCGTCTTGTACTTTATCATGCCTTTGCTGTAGTACTATTTAAATAACATATAACAATTTCAAAAACTATTTTTTTGCATGATTGTTGTGCCTTATGGTTCATATTGATTTAGTTTTATGTGTACTAAACTTTGGCACGGTTGTGTACATTAATTCTGTAGCCCCATCCTGGCCCGGGTTTTGCTCCGGTTTTCCTTCGGGTAGAGGCGGATTTCTTATACAGGTTCTCTAGGTTTTTTCTAGGGACTTTGTTTATTGTAATAATAAATCGTGAATTTAGTGTTATTTCATTTCTTTTGATATTTAAACACCATACTCAGAATAATCTATAGACCCTTGATCGGAATTGATGGGATGGTCACTTGTTTACTTCCGGAGAGTAAAATTAGTTTGTTGTCCTCCACGTGATCATACGCAGTTTGTACTGTATTTTGAAAATAAATTTAT
>NNCF01128483.1:240309-280626 GCA_002313205.1 Laupala kohalensis | reverse complement strand
GGAATTATACAGCGTGTGGGTCATGTTAAATATAAATTGTTAATAACGAGTAGAAAGAAATGAAGTATAACACGAGGCATGCAGACACGTAATATCTGTTCAGAAATGAGAATAGCAGATCGATCAATAATGTTAATAAGGAGACCGCGTTAATCCCTTGTACTACATATTATGTAAATTCTGCGTGATTTATTTTGATAGAATACAGAACAGGATAACGATAATCCTTTGAAATTTGTTTCTCTTCACGCTCTGGTGATATCGATGTGTTATTATACGGGCATGGAAAGGTTAACCCATCATCATGAAAACTCGATTGCCAGAGTGTGGAAGTATTCAGTCTTTGAAGATAAAATTGTTCCACGCATATTGTAAGAGCGCTGAATACACGTGTGACGCACAATAGCAGGTTTATAGAGAGAAATATCACCCTGTCTAGTTGTTCTTTTTTTAAACACGCTACATCAGACGCACTCAGCTGAACTCAGCTGAACCAGGTTCCATTGAATTTCACACGCTTCCTCACATCAAAGACAAAGCTAACAAACAAAAATAGACACGGTTCACTTCATTACGTTATAAAAGAAATTCAAGGCAATACTTAATGAGAAATAGCTGAATATGGGCTAAACACTAAACAAATTGCTGGCGTTTGACTTCTAAATAGTAACAATTTAAAAATTTTATTTATATTATATGTATACCGTGTTTTAGCTCTAATGAACTTCATAACAATGACTCATTAACAATAAAAATGGGAAAGACACAATGTATAAAAATATTCCCCGTGAATATCTTAACAGATAAACTAAAGTGATGTCATACATTTTACGAAGGTTCCAAAAAACGGATGAATCGGGTATTTCACAAATATTAATGGTACCTCCTTTCAGTTTTAAAGACTAGTTCTACAATTATTGTCAAGGAATCCAAGAAGTAACCCTAACTTGAACGCCACATATATGACCAAAACTTTGGCAAAAGAATATTTTCCCCGACGGAATTATGCGAACAAGTGTGTATCGCTGACAATAGACGCTTCAGACAAACAAGTCTCAAATTATTTTCTGGTTCCAGTATATTGTAAAAATAATATAACACGCTATTTCATCGCAATCACTTTTGCCAATTAATCCACAACTAAATAAATCGTCTACAACCAATTTTACCAACTAAATAAACCGAAAATGTCGCTTTAACTCTGATTCACTTGGGGATTTTTTTCAATGTTTCTTTTTCGAAAATTACAGTACGAAATTAAAACGTTAAAAAATAGTCTTCAAATCTTTCAATATTTAAGAAAAAAACTATTTTTACTTTATCACAGATTTCTCGATTACAAGGCTTTAATTAATCTACGAAAAAAATTTCATTACGCTGACTTGACTCATTAACATGAAGAATTAGAACAATACGAGAATTTAATTCATTTTCATTTAGTTCTCTCGTGTGCGTGGTCCATTATCACGTCCAGATGCTAAAGGCACGAACATAGGATTCATACTAGATATAATTTCCCACTAGTAAATGCTGCATTCCAATTAGTTACTGGAGCAATAGGGTTCATCAAAAGGCAAAGGAATAGAGCCTACTAAATTACTCATAAAAATACGAAACAACGCATTATATAACAAAATACCGTGCGACGCCTCGCTGGGAAAACAGCAGGGTTCATCAAGTAGACATCTTCTTCGGACCACAGCGTCTGAGGTTAATGGGAAAAACGATAATTCGCGCTGAAGTCTCGACGCGGCACCGCAAGCACACTCCACAAAATTGTAATGACTTTGTTGGGGATAAAGTACTACTTTGTATCAAATAAATAAATAAATAAAATAGCGTGAATTTGTGACCAAAGAGTGTGGCTCACTTCGAAATCATAATATTCCCCTATGAAGCACCATAGGTCATAATATTTTAGTTAAACAAATCACGAAAAGATAATTGCCAATAAGCATGTTAAATTATTTGTGGTAGCAACAAATAAACAAATGGTTGTGGGTTAGAGAAACGGAACCTCTGAGAACGTTCAACAGAATAGGTTTGAAGCACTCTTCTTTTGTTCCACAGCGTTCGCCACAATGTCGTGGGTGCCACCCGACCTGATCGGACTGTGCCGGCCTTTCACCACCGTAACCACATGTTCCCCCGTCACCACACTCTTCCTAGCTCTGGTGAAAGGGTTACTGGGAAGTGCTCCAGAGGCATCAATCGCTCCGGCCAGTCCTTACACCGCGTTGCCGCATTATACTAACAGCATCGGCAGCGGCAGTTTAAGTGGGTTTGGTGGCGGAGAGTACAATATCCCTGGAGGAGGCGAAAATCCTGAATTTGAGAAAGATGGCGGATTGACTGGAGGGGTTGGTTACATGGACGGGACTCACTTCGAAGGGTCCGAGACAGAACCAGAGCGTTTCGACTTCATCGTGGTTGGAGGAGGGTCAGCCGGCTGCGTTCTCGCCAATCGATTGTCAGAGAACAACCAATGGAGGGTGAGTGTTCTAAAATTTAATTCTTCTTCTTCTTCTCCTCCTCCTCCAACACGTTTTCCTCTTTCCATGAGGTTTTTATTTACTTATTTCGTGTCAGAAGCACCAACAAAATCACATTAAATACAAAGAAGATACAATTATAGTAAAAGTTTGACACACAATCTCACAAACCACACTAGCATTCAACCTTGCCATTTCTATTGCACCATGTCACGTTTATTACAGCACACTGTGTTATGACAGCACTCCAACAGGCGGGGCATAGACTGGACCTCTCCACAGTCACGAACCTGACGAAGACCCCAACAATACCTTGTTCTACCTAATTCTGTCCGGAGCCTGTTCAGGGTCTTCCACACGCACCATCTATTCTCAAACCCTGGAGAGACTCCCTCTTTTGGTTCCATCACTCCAGTAAGTGTTTTGATGGCGATTTCCTGATCTCGCTTCGTGACTTCTCCGCTGATAAAACACATTCCATCCACTCACTTCATGAAGCTTTCCTTCAACTTTAGTTCTGAAGGAACCGGTCGGCAATCATGCCTGGGGTCGGTACGTGATATTGTGTAACAGTCATTACCACGTTTTTACGGGTTTATATCCTTACTCTCACGTACTGATTATAGCGACGAAATGCTTGGTGGCATGGTGCATTGAATGCGCCGTGAAATTACTGATACACATCTTGCGTGGTTTGTCGACTTAGTGTGATGCATGAGGTGGCACAATATCCTTTCATTCCTCCCATAAATCACAAGTATTACATGTTACTCCTCTCATTCAATTCACCTCTTCTGCAAATTCTATTAAAACTAAAGCGAATTTGAAGAAATTCTCGCTCTTACACTTTTTTACGTAATTGTCTCATCGATAATTAAAAGTAATGTTGACAGTAAATAGTAGATACAAAAATGAGTAGATTTCATTAATTGCGCCGCTATCATTGTCCCCTTTATTCCCCTGCTAGTGGAGAGGAATGGTTTGCCAAAGCTTCTCAAAGAGGATCCCGAAGATTACAATACAATTAAGACATAGAAAGGGTGGTGTTAACGACATTGGCTTGGAATATCACTGGATGCGACAAAATAGCGATAAACCAACAACTGGAAATCTTGTTTCACGGTTAGAGGCGAAAGAATATAGTTTATATCATAGAACCGACGAAATAAAATGTCTTGGTGTGATATTGACCTTAAATTAAATTTCGAAAACAAAGAAATCATGGCTAGGAAAGCCAAATTCATTGACATCACCTTCTTCGAATTGGAAAAACAAAATAACTTCGCACAAAGAATAAGGAAATAATTCTGAAACAGTATTATTCTAAAAATAAAAGTGTAAAATATGATAAAATTCGTTTGGAAACTTCTTAAAAAAACTCTCTTTTATACATAAAGGCAACAGCTCGAATTTAAATATTTTACACGTACTTTGCCACACACTTTACGTTCTCTTTAAGTCATTCACACACTTAAGTAATTTGTACAAGAAGTCATTAAAATGTGCTAGATAAGAAAAATCTTCGCCAACACTTTCAATAAGAAAGAGTACGGTAACTTAATAAGCAGTCGTAAAATTATTTAATTTATTTTAACCTAAAATTAAAGCATGTAATATTTTATTACATTTACGGAAATCCAATAATGACTTTCTCACGAATACTATGCACGTTTTTACACTTAAATAACACACTTTCCTTTGTTAATTGCATATTACACCAATCAGCTCTTTATGTTCGGAACTCTTTATGTTTAAACGATAAAAGCATGATTAAAATGTAATTTATTCCCCACAATCTATGGGATTACAAGTATTGAAGAGCAAATTATTACCCAAGACTTCTCGAAAACGTCCGATACATCTGAAATGTTAAATATACTACATATCTTCCCGAAAATATAAATTTACTTAATTTTTATTTTTATACATAAATATTGTACACCTTCAATTTTTCAAAAAACAAAGTATATTAGACGTCAGGTAAGCAGAAGTAAATAATCGATCACTAAAACTAACTTTGCCTAGGTATTACTTCTGGAAGCAGGAATCGAGGAGCCGCGCGTAACGGAAGTTCCAGCGTATGCTTCTCTACTCAAACAATCCAACGTTGACTGGGGTTACCGCACCATGCCGCAGCGCTACGCGTGTCTCGCGCGAAAGAATAAAGGTTGTGGATGGACCAGGGGTAAGAACTAGAAATGTAATTCCATGTCTCCCAAATCAATCTGGCCAACTGTGTCCTTCATTATAAAATTAAATTGTTTCACGGATGATTCTATTTTAAGTAATGAGGCAATTATTCACTGTATTCTGAACACTTAAGACTGCTAATAACTACGGTTCAATATAAAAATTAATGGAAATATTTCTATTAAAACCTTATTTTATTAAACACTTTATATGATACTTTTGGGTCAGGTGAAAACGAACTCGGAACTCCAACTTTGATCGTAGGGGTGTTAACCACTACTCTACCCGTTCGCCTTCCACAACTGTACACCATTTCCACCCAGACCTTACCAATTTTCTGACCGAAAGTTATCACCTATCTTCTCAATTTGATAAATATTATTTTAAGAATTATAAGGCCCATTTTACTCGAATATTATACATCATATCGAACGCATTGTCAATCATTGTTACCCATAAATTTGTTAGGTGGTTCATTTTGGACGGATCTCAGTATTCATATATACAACTCCCACGATAAATATTTTACGTTCATTAAATTTTTACATTAATACAATATAAAAATGCTGCGATTGTGCTACGAACACAAAATTTACATCTACTATTATCATCAGTATAAATACAAATATTTGTTAATTGCTCATTTTCACCCTCAAGTAGACAAGTCTATGCGCCTGCGAATGTTTGCCATCCCGAATACTAGCACCACAGAAAGCGGATTGATATGTTTATTCTCGTAAACTACACACTCTCATCCAAAACGTTTTAATACAACCGCAATGTTACTAATGTCTACGCATAACTCGTAGATGGAAAAGTGTAACTGATAATTTTAAGAAAGATTATATCTTACAATTACGATAACTTGGAACGAGAAAAATTCACTGTATTTGTACTGATGTGGTAGACAGTCTCAAATAGAAGAACCGCCCACTTCTCATGCACTTCTAATATCACATGATTACACTACAAGTGAAATACCTAAGAATGACAGTTTTAAAGATTATTGTGCAGACATGAATTTTAAAATAACTCGAACATTATATACTAACATCCTCCGATATCTGACGATATGGTAAGAAAAAAAATATAAAAAGAAAAAAAGAGTCAAAGTTCAGGGAACCAAACAAACGCTCATATAAACTCTCACCCTTCTCTCTATCTTAACCGGTTTGTTTCAACGCAGTTCTCCCGGTTCATTCGACACGAATGCCAGAATATGAATCAATATTATTTGTAAACCGTTGACCAAATAAATCGTTTAAAAATAGTTGAATTTTCCTTTGTGCATCTGCGTACGAGTACTTCGGCCTTCAATAATAGTTTCGGTATCACGAACTAAACTAGTTTCGTTTTTTTATATAATATTTTTTTGTTTCATTAAATACAAATTTGTTGGTATTCTGTTAATTTTATAAAACGTAGCTAACTATTTTTATTCTTATCTAAGGAGTGTGCTGAAATTTTCAATCTGCCTCTACGTTAAGGTCCTTGATCGGAATTGGTGGCATGGTCCCCTGCTTGCTTCCGGAGAGTAAATTAGTTTAGTGTCCTCCACGTGGTCATACGCAGTTTATAACAATTTTTTTTACAATAAAATTACTTATTATGTTTGCTGTTAGTGATTTAACACGTCATTGAACCCTTATATTTGATCTAGATTATAATGTAAGGGTAATGAGCTAAAAGAGGATCTGTAACGAAGATAAGTAAAGGTGTAAGGAAAAACTGACGTAGTAACCGATTCAATCGTTACACATATTCTTATATGCGATTAATTTTACCGGTACTCAGTAAGACTCCAAAGCAAGTCAATCTACAGAATTTGAGGAGCTACAAGAACATAAATTTGAAATTAATTAACACTTCTACTAAGAAATCCGTATGAACCATTAACCTTATAATGTAAGCCGTAATAATAAAAGACAACACTGTGGATTTAGTTGGGAAATACTCCGCATATCATCCCAATACTGTAAATAATTAGTAGAAAGAAATTCGTTTTCCTGCTGTCGATCGAATATTACTATCTAGACTACTATTTCGCAAAATTTACGATAATCACAAAGTCATTGAACAACAGTAATTAAGTGAGAATATCCTTTCTGCTGTAAACAGTGTTGATTTATGCGCTTTTACGCCTCGATTTTGATATGATTTGTAAGAGCTTAAGAAAAGTAATTTTTGTATCTCTGCCCGCTTCAAAAAAATTATACGTTGATGAGACTGCATACGTATTCTACTTGTGTACAACACACGCCAGCAACAAATACGGCATTCTATAGTTCTAATAAGTCATAAATATAAGGAATCTAAAAGTTTTGCAGTCTCTTTTAAGGAGTGTATACCACCAAAACTGGGCAGTGTAGTGAAAGTTCGTAAATATGAATGCTGAAGGAAACAATTCACTTTAGATTACCTTTACTTAACATAAATCACAAAATAAATAATGATTCAAGAATTAGAGGCATAATATATTTGCATCTTCCAATATTTAGTAATTACTATTTCTATATCTGTATTTATAAAACGTACATAACATAACGCACTAGGTTCATTTGTTACATCCCCTCTGTGGGTCCTAAGGTACCTGCCCAGCATTTCCATAAAACGCTACAATCCTGATCATACATCGACTGATCTACTCTCGACGTCTCCACCTATTAAAATCGACTCACTCGTTATTGTTAGATAGCAGTGCTTGCTATTCAAGAATTAGTAGGCTTTACACAACTCAATATATGATCTATTTATCGATTTAATAAATGATTTGCTTATCTACTGACTCAGCTTACTCGCTTGGCTATGCGCTGTAACATCCGCATGTTGTAAGAGAATCAGATCGACCAGGATATGAATAAACCAAGGACCAATTAAACAAGGAACAAATTAATCGTTATTTATTAACAAACTACACCATTGACAACAGCTATTCAATTCCTACAAGGTATACGTGCAGAGCAAACAAGACACTATAGAATGAATAAGAGCATCTACTAATGCTTCAAATAAATCGTACAAAGTAATATAAAAAGTACACAAAACACAGTTTGAATAATTAGACGTGTCAGGTAACGCTTGAAAGTACATCGTACGAAGCTATGTAAAACACAAATTGAAATTCACAGGAAAAAAAAGCAAATCATGAATTGCTAAGAACTAATTTTGANGGGGGGGGGGGGGGGTTACGGCTCATGTCGACATCAAAGGTCATTGGAGCCCTAAAAATTCGTACAGGTAGGGAAAATGCAGTTACGCACTAGGGACAGCCAACATGACTCTACCCGCGAGTGGGACTCGCCGAATGACTCAACTATACCCTCTAAAAACCCATCTGATTTACAACATACCAAAACATATATCAAAACCCAATATCAAAACATTGACAAACAAATGAGGGGGGACAAAAATTAGGGGAGGACATAACATGAGGGGGGACAAAGAATAAGGGGTAGGACAAAAAATGAGAGAGATGAAAAAAATTAGGAAAATGAAAGATACCCTAGCCCTAATAGCGTCGGGATCGAAAATAACAAGAGGTGACCAAGGAAGGTCAGGAAAGAGAAAGGAAGGAGTCTAGCACAAGTGGAAGTAATGTCAGACTCAGCTCGGGGCCCCATGTTTGCCAAACACGGACTTACTACATGTAAGTCACCTGGGGGGTAGAAGGCTCAAGAATATAGAGCGCAGAACTAAGAACCTTTCGTGAATTCCACGTTCTAGTATCCCCAAAGATACTTGATAAAATTCCGGATGATGAGAAATTTTACAAGTCCAAAACCAGTCGGATCATTTTAACGTCGGAAGCGCAGAGGTGCGCAGAGGGCACGTCCGACGGAGTGCGGGATCTCACCTCACACTGCCGGCTTCCCCGCTCGCTCGTTGTCACATGGCGAATTTCTCTGAGTTTTCAAAAATGGCTGTCATGGAGGGGAGCCCAATAAGATGCAGCTCAATTTTAAAATGTCACCATGGGATATATTTAGTATGATGTCATGGTGCTCATCCGCCCTTATTGGTTGTTAAAAACGGCNTGAGAAATTTTACAAGTCCAAAACCAGTCGGATCATTTTAACGTCGGAAGCGCAGAGGTGCGCAGAGGGCACGTCCGACGGAGTGCGGGATCTCACCTCACACTGCCGGCTTCCCCGCTCGCTCGTTGTCACATGGCGAATTTCTCTGAGTTTTCAAAAATGGCTGTCATGGAGGGGAGCCCAATAAGATGCAGCTCAATTTTAAAATGTCACCATGGGATATATTTAGTATGATGTCATGGTGCTCATCCGCCCTTATTGGTTGATCAAAATGGCTATCGCAGCATCCTCTGAAGTCGCCGTTGACCGCGTCGGCCTTCCCACGCCCGACGTTGCATGCGGACCGAAGAACGAAAGTCAGGCTTCGAGTTGCAGGGGCGACCGTGAGATTTGAAGTCTCAGGTGGTTGCTCTTCCACTGGTAAAAATAGCTTTGACTGCAGCTAATTTATTACTTTCAAGAATATTGTTAAATTTAAGGAATTGGAATAGAAAATAATAATTGAGATGGGAATGAATAGAAAAGTAATACATTGGGGTCGTAACACATTACTACATGACACGGTTTTAAACTATTGAAGAAATTTTATCTTTTCTTTTCATTTTTGTCAATGGTACTATTGACAATAAAGTATTCAATGACAATAATCACTTGTTTATTGTCAGTATAAAAAACCATTTATATTATTGACATATAGTCAATTCACATTATTGCCAATAAACTAGAATATACTAGTTTACACACTAATTCACATTTTAAAATTAATAACATTTTTTCTTATTAATTACGACACAGATAACCATGAGTCTCATTTGTTTTCGCTGCACGTCATTGACAACTAAACAATGAGCTCGATCAGACAGATATTTCTTATTAAGAAGCTTTAAATGCATAAATGCGACGAGACGAAAAGGATTCTCCATAGGGAAACATATTCACAAAATAGAATAATTCAAATATTTGTCCAGCGAAAGAAAAAATTGAACTCCATCAAGAATGGCAAAAACTATTAATCAAAACTCTTAGTATTTAATCGAATCGATAGAACAATTAGTTAAACATAAGAAGCGAACCCGAAGTGTAATGACGTGGCATGAAGTCTTCAGACGGCAAACATTCACAGTATCAGTTATTTCATGTTTCATTCTTAAAGGCAGAAGTATTACAGGAGAGACGCCATCATTATAGATCTATAAAAATTCTTCTCCCATAGGTTTCATAAAACCCTGAAAAAGAAAATTTGTATACTGAAATGTAGGAAACAGAAAATTAATTCAAACTCAATGTCTTTCGTTGACATTCCATCACTCAATTCCCTGACTAAACCTCGCTATTAGAAAAATTAAATAAATGACTGTCGAAGACGTTCATCCTCGTTGAAAAACTTCCTACTACACAGTACTAATAACGGTTTAACCAAAACTTTGTCGGTGCCATCAAATTCGATTAAACAAGACACTTAAGTGCGTACACTCATCAATAACTACAAGATATCTAATTTTCGATAAATAGTCAGTATCTTGCATTCGTAGGTAAAGTGCTCGGTGGATCCAGTTCCATCAACTATATGATCTACGCCCGTGGCAATCGGCGGGATTACGACGATTGGTCGGCATTAGGCAACGACGGCTGGGCTTGGGACGATGTACTGCCGTATTTCAAACGCTCTGAGGACAATGAAGACCCGATTATTCAGAAGTACACACCACACCTGCACGGCAAAGGTGGGCCACTTACTGTCGAGTGGTTCCCGTATCAGGTGAGTACGAACTCCACTCATCAAAAATATCTGAGTATTTTTCGTTTCTGCGAGGCATTTTGATAAATCGTGAAGGATCCGCTCTCTGTTCTCCAGATGTAACATACATTCTTCTACCCAGAATTCTAAAACCATTTTTATTTATTTCTTGTTTCCTTCAAGTTTTTCTACGTTTAGGGAGGATAGTTTTGTGTTGTCATCGGGGCTCGAGAATACACGTCACGTTTTCAGGAAACACTCCAGAATATGAAACAAATTATTAAAATATGTGAAGTATGTCCAATACGCGTTATGCATACACCACAGTTTTCGGAAATGACTTCAGGCTAAGTATAATGGAAAGTACCTATTGATGGCTACTCTATTAAATTCAATTTTTTCTTAACGTTCAAAACAGTCGATTATGAGTGTGGTCAAGAACGTAAGACTAGATCTTCCTATATTAATTAAATTCAGCAGTTCTCATTTTTACTCCTCAGTAATTGGAAAGAATTGAGAAATAGAATCCGACACTGAATAGAATGCTAAATCTCAAATAAGAAAATCCATCTACCATTTTACTAGCAGCACAATGACCACCCACATATAATACTTTTTTAATCGAAAAAAATCTCAAAAATTCTAATTAGTCCTTCGTTCATCAGGATGCAAATGTCGAGCCACTGATGAGAGCATTCGTTGAGTTGGGAGTTCCTGTGCGAGACATCAATGGTCCAGAGCAAATTGGAGTGGCCAAGTTACAGAGCACATCAAGGTAAGTTGGTTCACACTTTGTTCACTTCAAACGAACTCTAAGGATGGCTTAAACAGTCTCAAGACATTTTACAATCTCTCGTGAGAGCGTATATAGCTTCTATGCATTCTATGCATTCATTAACGCAGTTATCATTTTGTTTAACCTCTTAACTTTTAAGTTAATTTCTAAACCTATTAACGCTTTTCTTAACTTCCGCTTCATTTATCTCTCGTTAAAGTAATTTCGAAAAGTTTTTAAGCATTGTTCCCACGGTTATAAATTTATCTTATTTCATATTGTCTTGAACAGACCATCTGCTATTGCTCAAGGCCATCGGGGATGCCAGTCCTTTCCCGTGAAATGTCGGAAGTGTTCGGACGTCGAAGCTTTTACCTTGATGAATACCTAGGGATCAATACCGAGATTCCCACGCTATGCGTCGTAGGAAAGTCCTGAAATTGGAAATCAGCAGTCCTCAAGAGTGACGCGAAGCCGAGGAAACGAGGGTTTTTTTAACTCGTCCCGAAACAGTTCACGTGATTCGTACGATGGTTCACGAAATAAATCGAACCATATCCCTCATTGCACTCGCACGTATGACCGACGAGCACACTTGTCGTAATTTACTGGCAAGCTGCCGAGCAGGTTGTTTGCCCCGTGTAAACAGGTTTCGAAGGCAGGTAACCTGCTCGCAGTTTGCCGTGCAGGTTACCTGCTCGCAGTTTGCCGTGCAGGTTACCTGCTCGCAGTTTGCCGTGCAGGTTACCTGCTCGCAGTTTGCCGGACAGGTTACCTGCTCGCAGTTTGCCGTGCAGGTTACCTGCTCGCAGTTTGTCGGACAGGTTACCTGCTCGCAGTTTGTCGGACAGGTTACCTGCTCGCAGTTTGTCGGGCAGGTTACCTGCTAGACAGCATGCCCTGTGTAATCGGGTCTTTAGGGGTTTGCTACGGCCTTCTTCCCATTTCTGTTCCCATCTTCCAACTCACTGACTGACTTTGAATTCAAAATCTACAAAGCGAACGAAACCGAATAGATATTATTTAGTTGACGATCTTGATGTATTAGAGTGCAGTGTGTTTAGCAACATAACTGCATAGTACGTGCAAGAAAACATTATAGTGCGTCTGTCAGATTTCACTGGACAATATTATATGCAGGGTAAACGTTATCTCTCACAAATGAAAATTTTCATGTTAATGTTCATGAAGGGAGAAATGTACCTTACGCAAGGTGACCTTACAGCCGAAACATATTCTAATGCTTCTTCAAATTCCATAAACGAGAAGCATTGTAAATATAATTTATATTTTTATTTACCTTCTCTACCCATCTTAACCTGGCTGTTGTGATGAACTATAGAATCCTTGGCTATTTGACTTATTTACCATTATTATATTCAATTAACTTTTAAAGGATAACGTACATTTTCGTTTAATTTCCAACAGAAAAGTCTTTAAATGTTTATCGAAGTTAACTTTTTGAGTAACTGATTAACTGTTAACGAATTTCAAATTAACAATGCCCCCCTCTACCTCTATGTAAATCATGCATTACGATCAAACCAGATAAATCATTAGCGAAACCTGTTTCTTCAAGCAATAGTACTGATCTCTCTAGACGTGTTATGACATGTCCACACGGGGAACTTAGACCTATTATCTTACGACACAGCATAAAATTGTCGCATTGTCATATTTTCGGCATAATATGGCACACATGATAGAGTTACAATAATTGTTAGACTAATTTGACTTTGGTGTTGTCACACCAAACTTGACGCACTGCATCATTAAGATTATTGGACTTCTTCGCCAAAATTTTCTCTATCAATTTCAATTAATGTATTGCCTAAAAGGCAGCCATCTTTAACCGGATCTAAAACTTCAGCTGAGCCGGAGGTTTTAGATCCGGTTAAAGAGGGATGCTTTTTAGGATTTACTCAGCTGAGCCGGTGTAGATCTACAAAAATTTACTCATGTGTATTGATTACTTACTTACATCAGCATAAAAACGTTGAACTTCCGCCGATCACTGTTTGCCTACTAGCTCGTGCCAACAAAACAGCAAATTCATGTCCTCGGTGTATTGCAAACTTCAACCCTCTGAGCCAGTCTTTCGTCGCAGAGTTGACGCATCTTTGCTGAGTGCTGAGACGTGTGACATTCACGTGAGGTATAGAGTCGGAACTCAAGTTCTCATGACGTATTTCGTGTCTCTTTCATTTTCATAACAGAAAGAAGAATGTATATCATACTCTGAATATATTCACCCGAGTGTATTAATATCCTGTGCTATACTATGTCACGTAACATTTTGTCACGTGAGCAACATTCCACGTGCATAGGACGAAAAACGAACAAATGAAATATTGGTTACGAAGATCCCGAGTAAGAAAATAGATTTGTACGAAATATATTTTTATATATGCTTGCAAAACTAATATTAATGCATGTTTTATATTTACCTGTTGACACAAAACATTTGGACAATTAAAGTTTGACAAGAAACACTTGGACTGAAAGATACATTTGTTGAAACTCGCTTAGTTTGACTCACATCACGTTTACAAATAGAAGACTTCACGACGTCTGACCCTTTGATTTAGTCGTTGAAGCTAATGCGATTCTCCTTAAATTAATGATCTTAGGAGGCAGAAATGGTCGGTTTTGAAAATATTATTCTTAATTCGATTTTTTTTGCGTTTTCGGGGTAAGTAACACGAAAAGAGAAACATAAATATTTCAAACCTTAAGTTTCTGAAGGCCTGGGTTATTTGGAAAGCTTACTTGTGAGTAAATAGCTTGGAACTAAAGATATTTGAATATTACTTCTCAGCCAACAACTCACCACATTAGAGACTATCCCACTTTCCCCAGCATTGTTCGAGATAATTATGAAAAGAAGTTTTGCATTAGTGCAATCTTATTTAATTCAACTGATTTAAACCATTTATAATGCAAACATACGAAAATAGATTACATTAAACATACGATTTATCTGATAATGTACATACATTACGAATAATGACAAAAATAACACGACTGAATTCTGTAACTTTCTAGTCATTCCAGTGCATCTGAATGTTAAAAACTGGTTATAGTTTTTGTTTATTTATGATCTCAGGAAATACAAAGAGCTTACAATAAATAATGCAACACTTCCTCAAAGCAGGATGGTTGTATTCCGGATTTAAATACACCATATAAAACCACACTTTTTCAACGTTATCTCCGTTCAGTTCTAAGGTTTTACGCCACCTTAATGTGAGAGCCAGTATGTTATGGTACCACTCTACGGGTCTGAGTCACGTTTTTGGTGTCTGAGTCACGTTTCAGTAACTTCCCGAATCAATGTTGTAGTGCTTCTCACGGAGTCCATTCTTCAGTGAGCCAAAGAGATTGAAGTTAGATGTGAGATCCGAGCTGTAGGATGGATGAGGAAGAACACTAAAGTTTTGTGATCTCCATTCGGGTGCGCAAACTTATGTATGGTCTTGCGTTGTCGTCGAGAAGGGAAAGTGCATTCGCGAACCCAGCGGGCGCAAACTTTAGAAAATGTAACTGGTGGAACAGTGTGTCAGCACTACAAACAGAGATGTCAAAATGACCATTAAGTTTTTTGATCGATATTCGTCGATCATCTCGAACAACAGTGTCCTCACGTTCCAACATTGCAGGAGTCACAGCTGTGTGCGGCCTGTCTGCGCATAGGAGATCATAAAAATTTTCCTTTTTTCTTGATCTGTTGACGATAGACGCTTCGCCCAACGACTCGCCGTGCTTCTTTTTATTCAATGCTAGGTGTCCGTAGATATTGTATAAACGCATGAGAATATTTGTGATGGTCTGGTTTTCCGAGAAAAGAAATTCCTTAACTGCCCTTTTCTTGGAACGCATTTCAGTTGCGGACGTCATTTTGTAGACTGGTTATACGACTGCCGTCTATTGGGATTTGCCGGAAATATATGAGATAATGTGGCAACGTTTAAGGATATCCCAAGCAAAATTCCAGTTATTTTCATTCAAAATTGGCACAGAAAAAATGTGTTGCATTAATAACAGCACACAAACTGCTTGGTGTGTGTTAAGTTACTTCAGTCGTAAAAATATTCCAAGTTATTCCGTTGAAATCTTACTTGATTCTATGAAACTTTTTTTTATCGATATTACAGTTTCGCAATTTGAATCCAAGATTTTTATTAACGATATCGCGGATGATTCTTATTATCGGTGGCTGCTTTTTGTGCCAGTAATGATTTCCTTAACCTTCAACTCAATGTGGTTGAATAAGCCTGCCTGCATTTTTGCACCATAGAAGGTACAGGTAGCTATAGCATTTACTCGAAATAAAAGAAAAGGACAATCGAGGTTTATTTCTCTGGCAAGAAATATGAATTCGTATCCAATTGTTAGTGAATTGTCATTCTTTATTTTTTATATAAATCCACCAAAAGGAACTTAATGTTGATTAATAAGGTACGATATATGTCCAGAAAATAAAATTTGCCATGGAGAAAGTATGCTGTTGAAATAATCAAGGCATTACAAGAATTCACTAGAATACATACTGGTGCAAGATGAAAACACTACCATCTCTAAAACCAGTAATTATTAACTGTACCATAATTTTCTCCTTTCTTTTCGAAAAGACTTCGCAGGTAGCGGTCCTTTGAGATGCATCCAGATTATAAACGGTACTTTCTACATGTACCTTCTCGGGGACAAGTTCACAAAACGCAGGAGGTATTACTATCCTAATGAGAGGACTGGCGCAAAATACAGACGACGGTTTTTTAATCCATGGGATTTTCAGCCGCACAATGAGGTTTTCTTGCGGAATGTATAAAATATCCAAACGCACTATTACATGTTACAAACGAGCTAGAAGAGTTTTTCAGCTCATTTCCGAACTTGTCTGATCCAGGTAAGTCAGGAGGTCCAACTCTCATACACCCAACTATCAGTTGATCCTCGCAGATAGCGGAGAGAAGATGGAAATGGAGATTAATGTCCTAAATGTCATCATGAACTGAATAATTTATTATTTCCGAATACTGTTGCAGACACGGGTTGCGTGTAAGTACCAACACTGCATTCATTCGACCCGTGCGTCGCAAGAGGCCCAATCTGGTAGTGCGTACTCAAGCACACGTCACGCGTGTTCTCATCGATATACACACCAAGCAAGCATTTGGTGTGGAGTACTGGCAAGAAGACTCTCCCAGCTTCACCACGATTCTCTCAGACAAGGAGGTAAGATGCACCAGCTCCAAACCCTACTCTCGAAATTACGTAACTTTACTCAGAGAAAATAACTTACATAAGAAAAAAAGAACATGAAGGGAAACTCGTTAAGTTACTGTGAAGTTGTAGCGGAAAATTAGCTAATTGTCCTCACCGTGGTCATAGGTAGTTTGTAACTGCTCTCTTGAACTGACTTCATGTTGGAACAGGGTTCGTATACAGTGTAGCCAATTCCTTTACTTCGCTATCGTACACAAGCGTAAAGATAAGTGTACTTCGCGTTAAGTGTACCTGGCAGGAACTCCTAAATTTCTTTAAACTTAAACCTACCGCCAACATCGGACATCAATCAATTTATTTTATCTTGTGGCTGTATTTTGCTCTTAGAATGTGTGGAACGAATATTATCTTGGGCCTTAGATTGATGTCATTTATTTGAATTTTCACAGAATGTAATCGCTTTTTGTGAGAACTATTAATATTTATTGCGATATTACTTAAATTAGTTAAGAGTTGTAAAAGTTGGCAATTCGCATTAAGCAGCTATATTGTACTATTTTCGGTAAAGTTACACGACTTTCATTATACGTAATTAATACGAATCCGATTATAAAAACGTTTATTATCCTCGACAGAGAATATGAATACATATACAATTTGAGAACTTGGAATGAAATCTAAGTAAAAAGAGGTGAAAATAACGTTTCACGTTCACCTTACCCGTATCACATTTTACCAAATTCAAAATTCGTGACTGCCTCAAACAATCAGCGTTGCAAAAATTCCTCCAAAAGCTAATATAAAATTACAACCCTTTCAACGCTAAGAATGCTTCGTAAACCAGCCGAATCTCCGTAACCCCCAAAAATTCCAATACACGATTCTAAGGAGACGGCCAATAGGATATGTAACTAATTTAGTAAATTCATACAAGACATTTGAAAATATGAGCTGATCTTACACTAAACAATAATAAAAGCGCATTTCATAAATTCCATTATTTAACACTATACATTTCTGAAATTCAGTTTCATAAAAATGTATGCAACGCATGTTTCTAAAAAACTCCACAAGCCCCATTTTAAATCACTGATACATTTTTCTTTCGGCATAAGAGAATCACATTAATATCATGTCAAATATTTTCCAAACATTTTTCTTGCCTAATTTCTTCTACGGTATTACGTAATATGCTTAGTTAACGAAACTTTAACCTTTGATACTGGATCAACTTAACAAATTTCATGATTTATATTATTACGATGCCATCCCCAATGCCTTCGATTAGCTTCGTGGCGCAAAACACACAAGTCAAAATGCATCAGCATAGGCGTAGATCGACGGGTATTTTGATCGACGGGTTTTATACGTATCATAACATATGTACTTCAGAAAACCACGCAACAATCGCCTTAAAGACTAACGAGCTGAAACTGCGTAATTAGTTCACAAACAATTAAGATTGAACACTAAATTTCAGTAGGATCGCGAAAAGTTTTGTCTGGAAATACAAGTAAATTAGTTTATTGTCCTCCACGTGACCACACCCAGGCAACATTCGGGTATAAAGAATTATGGATGATATCGCTTCAAACTATTAAAATCCTTCAAAATAGGAGACACACTTCTGCCAATGATTTTTCCACGCTTCGAAGGTCGCGTGGAAGTCCTTTTCCGCAATGCCCTTCAAAGCAGAGCGTCGATGCCGCTTTGACACGTGTTACGTTCCCATAGGGGTGTCCTTTGAGTCTGTCCTCACTTTGCGGAACAGGAAGTAATTCAGCGGGGTCACATCGGGTCAGTAGGGATGCTGGGGAAGCGTTGAGATTCCGTTTTAGGGCAGGTAAACGTTAACCCGGAATGACTTGGTACAAAGCATGAGGTAGTTTCAAATAGGTGGCAATGCCCGGCCTCACTTGGTTGACCATTCCCTACAATATTTTCACCACTCCCACGTAGAAAGACAATGAGAATGGTTATGGCCTTCGATCTACTCATCGGAGCCTTTTTTTGGAGAGGGGATGTTACCGTGTGCCGTCCAGTTTTGTCTGAGGCGTACTTATAAACATTAATATTGTTGATGGGCTTCACTTTCGAACACTTGCTTGATCATGGCCAATGTCTCCATAGCTGAGTTTCCGAGCCTCATACAGAATTCCATGGAGTAA
Organism: Laupala kohalensis; assembly: GCA_002313205.1. Classification (NCBI taxonomy): domain Eukaryota; kingdom Metazoa; phylum Arthropoda; class Insecta; order Orthoptera; family Trigonidiidae; genus Laupala; species Laupala kohalensis. The sequence goes on along the minus strand of NNCF01128483.1, from coordinate 262,003 downwards.
CGTTGTTTAACAGAACGTTGCATTTTTAAGCTATTCACACGAATCCACAAAACGATTATACGAACCGCGTGGAAGATCGTAGGCAACAGACGCTAGTTCTGTTTTGAAGCTGATTTCTCCCTTCATCTAACTTGCCTATAACGAGCGAAAAAAAAGCGTCTCATTACTTTTTATACAGACTATACTATTGCGATACAAAACCCGGAAAGTCTAGAAACACAGGTTCGATTCCTAGTCAAAGCGCAGTAAACTTACACACAACACACACAACTTCAAAATTCAATTCAATTCTTTTTTCAGAGGCCTTTGGTTTGCATTTCGTTTAGGATGTATTATCTTCTCTTAATAAGGTGCTTTGCAAAAGTCTCTCAAGTTGCAATGTCAATTATTTTATTGAAAATCAAATCTGTCTATTAATATAATGTCCATGCCAAGTAAAATATTGAAAATGCGAAAACATTGTTTTTTTTAATATATTCGCGATTTTTTTTCAGTTGTGATGGTATGAGTGAAAGAACTACCTTCTTCCCACGTCACAAGTTTAAAATAATAATAATATCCGCATTACGTAATTCTGAATTTCATTTCTTTCTTCTTCTTTTTTTTTGGTGGGGCTTTAGGGCTCGTCAACAATTCTGAATATCAATGGTACGAATTATCTGAATGGGTCTTTTTTAGAATTAAGGCCAGAAAAATGGTAAATACGTTCAAATAAATTAATCCATGTACATTGAGTTTTAAAAATAAAATAAAATAAAAATACCGTGGGGAAAGTTGACATTCAATACATCAGAGTACAAAATTGTCATTACAGGTACATTCAGTCAATTAAAATTAACACACGGTAAAATTTTGAATTTCAACTCCTCTGAATTTCTCATACGGTTGAAACAACAGACATTGAATGTGTTTAAACAGGTAATTGTTTCCGCTGGTTCCATCAACTCTCCTAAAGTGCTGATGTTGTCTGGCGTGGGTCCTGCTACGCACCTGCAACAGCTGGGAATTCAGACAATTCGAGACCTTGCAGTGGGTCGCAACTTACAGGACCACGTCACCACTGACGGGCTAGTGTTTCGGTTGAACCATACTACAACTTTGCCACCCCACCCCGATACCACGCAGATGCAGGAGGACTTGTACCAGTTTATCAACACTCGCCGTGGCCCTTTGGCTTCGACAGGTCCTATTCAGGTACGTATTTATAGAAAAATAAGTACTGCAACAATGATATACGAAAGAAGAAGAAAATGATTAAATGTGTCATAAATGTTTTGCATATCAATATCACAAAATGTAGTCGAGCAACAAATTGAAATGCAACAAAAATGGAATAACTATGCGATGGATAAAAATCCAGGATATGATTGTTTTTCAGGTTTTTCTTTTAAATTCTCCTAAAGTACCAAAAATGCATTACGTCACATTACCTATTGGGGATGGGGGTCATGATAACATGAAAAGAGAGACACGTAAAAAAGCACAAAAATTGCGCGAACTACCCATAATTGGTGTGACACTCATTTGTTCCTCACTTGCAAGAACTATTATAAGTTTAATGAGGCAAGAAATGTATGTAGTTTGACGTAACATGTATTCCGTGTGTTGTTATGAGTACGCACACAAGTGTTACGGAAAGTACCTATGGTGATTAGGCTTGCGGGTATTCCGAAGTCTTGTCAACACATGCGCCGCAGTTCAAACGAGGCAAACTTATAAGGACGTCAATTTATCTTTCGTTACAAGAACTGCACTGGACGACACTGCCAATCAGTCTGCGACAAGCCTGTTACTAGCATGAGAGAAACCACGTTCATTGTAGTAAATGAATGAAATAAATATCCGTTTAGATAATTAATATTTCTTCAACATTCTCGTATTTGTTAGAAAATTATCATAAATTTTAATATAAATATAATTTTTGTTCATTGTCATTCAATGTATATCACTTGCATTGACAAATACACAGATCGGTGTTTTTTTATCTTTTCAAAAATTATTGGCAACGAATGAACGGTATTTCACTTCATCTGAGTCGTATTTAGATCCCAGCTCAATAAAACATTATTTTTACATAAATACTTCTTTTGTGTGGTTTTCTCCGCCAATTTACGCAGGAAAGGAACTCTGGAGGACGTTTGTGTATTCATATATACTAGCTAAACTAACTTGAAACGAAATTGTAAAAAACAAACATTCTATATGAAAATATGATCATTTAATTTGATTTAGGATGTCTTTCACCATCCTTTCACTGTCTGCCGGGTACTCGCTGGGAGGGTACTAACAGTTTTTTTCTAAACGATAGATAGATATTGCGCCTTCCACCACGCTTATCATTCGAGCTCGATGACTCCCGGTAGCAAAACGTCCAACGTCGCCATTTTTGCGAGAATTAACTATGAGGGGCTTACAAAAGAATGTAAGGGGCAGAGACACGGTAAGTTCACGAAACACCAGATACAGCCACGCAAAATGTTACAACGCCAACTAGAGTATCAAAACCAATACATCAAAACATCAAACACTGTTTTCCATTATTATTTTTTCATCTAAATCGCATATCGAACTGATATATTTTCCAAATAGTGCTATCCGGCCGATAAGAACGCTGGTGAAAGACGCTATTAGCAATACTAATTTATTTATCGAGATGATATGACCGAAACTACATTCCTCAATCTGCTAGTTATAGACAAGTTTCACTCCGTTTCGCATTTATTTAGCATTAAACAGGACATCAGAAATATTAAGAATAGCATATGATAATATACACCGTAGCATCACGTAACTCACGCACAATGCCCTACGAATATTGTTATTCCAGTATGACCATTGGAAAGGAATAGGTGAAATATGAAATAATAGGAAATCGTCAACACGTATTTTAATGCTCTAACTTACAGTACTTCATTTGTGTGATTCGGTTAGTTCGGTTACGCAGAAAAGACATAAAAAATCTAGGAAAAATTTGCGTATCAATTTATATGATGATGATGATGATGATACACATCAAAGATTTAGAATTTACAAACTTCATTTTTATACAAGTGGAATAATATTACGTGGAGTTGAAATTGCAAAATTCCACACACTTTTATGAATGTGAACTCGTTGATAGCTACGTGTTGGATTTGCAGGTGGGCTCGTTTGTGAGCTCCAGCTATCAGAAGAGGTTGGACGATCACAATGTACCGGACTTGCAGTTCTCCTTCGATGCAACCAGTGAGTCGGATGTAATGGCGGATCCCTCAGAAGCCATCGAGACCAGCTTCACTCCGTTGGCGTACTATGATAGCATCACCGTGCGCCCTATCCTCCTCTCCCCTTTGAGTCGAGGATTCGTCACCCTCAACGCCTCGGACCCGGTTTGGGGAGCCCCACTCATATACCCCAATTCCTTTTCCAAGTCACCGGATCTCGACATAATGGTCGAAGGGATGCAGATCGGAACGCAACTCGTTCTCACCAATGCCATGAGCAATATCAACGCCCAACTTCTGGACACTCCAATGCCCGCTTGCACCAAATGGACGTTTGGAACAGATGAGTATTGGCGATGTGTTGTCATGCATTACACGTCGACGATTTACCACCCCGTGGGAACATGTAAAATGGGGCCGCGATGGGATGAAGATGCCGTGGTAGATCCGAAGTTGAGGGTGTATGGTATAAGTCGCTTAAGAGTGGTGGATGCTTCGATAATGCCGAAGATAGTACGAGGAAATACGAATGCACCCACGATAATGATCGCAGAGAAAGCGTCAGACTTCATAAAAAAAGAGTGGTCTTAAACCAGAGTCTTAAAGCAAATCCAGAGATAAAAGAGTGGACATAGCGAAGATATATGAAACCGAATGTATTTAACTAATAATATATTTGTGGTCCCTAACAATTTTAATCCACTAAGTCCATTTCAAAACCTTGTTTCCGAAAATCAATGTCCGCTAAGAACCTCATTAGATTAACTGCACAAATAACATTACGCTTTTCGGAAAATGAACCAAAATTCTAATAACTATTGCAAACAGTCATACAATCGTGGAAAAAGAGTGTTTCTTCAAGGGTGCTGAAATAAATGATTAGTTTAAACGTTAGTCGAAACGCAAGGTTAAAAAGTAATGTTTCAGGAAGAAATACAAGATTTCAGATACCCTTACACAGTTAATACAGTCCAACTAAATCTTTGGTATCTCTTCATAACTTCGGATTGAATGCAGATCAATTGGACGGTGCACTATTTTAAAATTCAAACATCACGATGAAAGAATCAGGGATCAAAAGAATTTTTTTTTTTTAAATAACTCCTTAAGTATATGTTTTTTAAATGTAGTGTTTATATGATAATTCAAATGGGTAGTTTAAAGAATCGCAAATGCTACAATTATACAACCTTTTATTCGTAATGTCGTTTATTGTCTAATATACAGTAGATATTTGAATCAGTTTTTGAAATGTAGAGAAAAATCACAAACATGATATATGTAAAATGTTTTATAGTGGTACACCAAAACCCGACGACACTAAAAATCTTATACCTCGGATGTGGTTGAACAGATTAGTATAATAATGATACAAAATTGTTATAAATATATTTAGTCTGAACTGTGTCCAAAAAAGAAAATCCCGCTAGATAATCAAAAGCTATTAACAGATAATATCTGATTTCATGTTAGGATACATTCCTAACACACAATTCTATAGGGCAGAACTAAACAATTATATATGCATATCCATTATTGTTTGTATTGTAACATAAATTGTAACAGTGACGTATATTAAATCTTACGAATCAATGAAAATGAAAAACTAATGAGCTTTCCATTAAACGTGTTCCAATAAAGAGTTTAAAGTTCTTTCTCCTTCACATTCAACTAATAAAATGCTACCGAATAAATTTCCGACAAAACTGTTGTTAATGTAGCTCGTATTAGGCTGTATCCGTTTTGGGTGAATTAACTTTTAATAAATTGACTAATGAAAGTATTCGGGAGAATCCAAAGGAAGTACAGCACACCACATTATTCATTGGATTATTTACATCATTTAAAAATGCTAATTTTTATAAGACTATATATAAGACTTCCTTGCTCCCGTTTCAGAATCTTTCAGGATTAAATTGAAAATCCTAAGGTAAACCAATAAGAATAAACTATTCTGTGCACAGCTCACGATATTGTACTTGATATATTTTATTGAAAAGCATTTCAAGAAAAACGCAACTTAATAACAAACATGATAAACAATATAACAAAGTATTTATAACATTGTTTCTAGATATTTTTAATGTATAATAGTACGATTACATTTTTTATAATCATATTTATTCCACGATATTAACATTTTAGCAATTTTCAACAGCGAGTACAAAAATCTTCGATTCCCTTGTTCTATAACGAAAAACAACAGTATTAGTACAGTGCTTGCACGCCAATTAGTTCGGAAGAAAATTTTATACGGTAGAAAACGCAACACACACTAATAATTTAAGCTAATCGATGGAAAGATTAAATAACAGAAAATCAGAATTTTGATGGAAATGAAAATGAAATGCCAAGGCAGAATTCTTCGTAATATTCCAGGTCGAGAATATTACCGACAATGATTAGTTCAGGAGAAAAATCTGAACAAGAAATAAATATGATTGAGTTCAATAAAAAATATCAAATATTTTTTATATACATACGAGGCAATTACGCGGAGCGATTACTTCCTTATCTATTCATGTCAACGTATGAGTTAAAAATTGTCATACCAAGAGACATGCTCAATATGGAATTTAATAAAAGCGATAAGTAAAATATTACGACAAGCTACGGTCACCTCAGCTCTGCCACTTATCGCCTTTTCATTATTATAATGAAGAGATAAAAAAGAATATTTTTATTCAAGTTCAGAAATAGAGCATAAAACTGATTGATAAATAATTTAGTAGAATAATCAATAATGCAACTTTTAAAAAGTTGAAGAGCACAAAATGTTTAAAATCAGATATCTATTTTTATTCTCTTAATATAGCTGAATAGGACAACATGGGTAAAGTGCAACCGGAATTTTAAAGGAATAAAGGGTAAAAAAAATACTATAAAACCAAAGTACTATTTTCTATGCATTTCCGATAGTTTTCATGGACTTCCTTCTCAGTATAGCTGGTTATGTACTTCGGTACGCGTCCAACTTCCCTTAGGCTGCGTCTCCTTCAGAAATTTTTAGGTGCACACTTTCCGAATGATATGAGTTGTCCCCAGAATGAGTATTTTTTGGACTTCAGATATCTAGGTCTTTCCATGAATTTTCTGAAGATAGTCTTTTATATATTTGCTCATTGTTCCCGAGGCTCCGATAATAATAGGGCAGACTTTTGTCTTCATCCTCCACATTCTATGGCATTCATAAGTCAGGTCTTTATAACTAAGCATTACCATTATAATATATTATTATTATGCGATTGTTTTTTCTCTGTTCAAGCAGGTAGTTCGGGCGGGCTTCTACGCCAAGTCGGAAGTAAAATTTGGTCATAGTCCAGACAAGGAAATTTTCTGGTTAGGTGGCATGTTTGTAATATAACGGATTTCTGCATTTCTGGCAGTACATTTCTAGTCATTGGCAATCTAACAGGATATCCTTTCAATGTTTTCCAAATGACTTCTGTTGTTGAAATTATGAGGGGAAAAATTAATACTCCATTAGTTTCCAAGTCTTTTCAATTTCTGTCTTAAGTGCTTGATATTTTTGAATTTTTGTTTGTTCTGTCTTTTTTAAATTGTTAGTGGAAGGAACAGCTACATCAATAATAAAAATGAACTAGAAGTTGAACTAAAAAAATGAACAATTATAAAAATTATAATTATTATTATTATTAATTAAGGTCTCGCCAACAACTAGGTCATAAGTGCCCTTCCGACAGTAGTTTAAATTATTAATTTGCTTAATTGTCACATTGCTTACCGACAATTAAGCAATGTGACAAGAAGCAATTAAGCAAGAAAGTACTTTGTAGCAAACTATGTTGCATGTCCCACTCTATACACATGATTACAATTGAAAGAATTACAGGTCTATCGTTTTAATAAGAAAATAATATCGCTTTAAATAAATAGATCAAACTAAACTTATCGAAAAATCACGTTTAAGAACAGGAACGGACGTATCTCAAAATTCACAAGATGAAGAAGCGATACCGTAACAAATATTAGTAACATATTTTGAAGTCCATTACAAACTCAGAGTGAATTGTCTTCTATTAGTTATGAAGCTCCTTTCAGTGCCGATTTGAATTGATTCACCGTCACAATTTGTTCGTACTTTCTTGTCAATAGGATCTTGTAATTGGTAATGATTTATTAATTATCATTAGATACATTTTCTTAATGGATAAATAGAAATAGAGAAACGAGAGCATCAGTACAATGGGTTTGGTGTTGACTTGTGTTAGGAGTAAGTTTGGTCCTTCATCTTAAATCTGACGAACGATTTCTAGTTCATTTAAAAAATGGGGGTTCGAAAATTCAGGGAATGAAAATCTCCAATCATTATTTTTATAAAACGGAGATTGACACGAAAGTGGTTTCTTCGAAAGACAATTTCTTTTGATCATAAAAGATGATAGATATAAAAATAGTGTTTCGAAAGACCTATTTAAATTAACAAACGGGAATGAGAGAGTGAATTCTTTAACAAAACTTCGTACTAGCATTTATTACTTTAAAAGATAACATATTAAAAAATTATGGGAAAAACATACTTTCCAAATTTGCGATGTAAAATAATTTTTTTTAACTATTTGCAACTTTCCCGCCCTCACATATCTAGACATTGTGCAGACAGGGAAAACTCTTTCATAGAGAATAGTATATTCTGTGAACATTATTTTCTCTTGAACAACAAATACTGAAACAACATTTCAGGAAACATAATACGAATGGTATATACGAAACAAAAGTACGGTCCCATCCAAATGGCATACACCTAACGACACTAAGGACTCAACGAAGTGTGTTCATGAACACAAAATTATATTTCAATCCTTTAATATTAATAAAAAATAACGAAAATAAAAATGTGTGTATCATTGTTTTAAATTCGACGCTACAATATTGATTGACAAGATGTGAATATTCCTCAGAGAAATTCTGAAAGAGAAGCTGCTAAAATGATTCACTCTTCATCAGCAAATACGTTTAAAAAAACGCATATTAAAACCTACAGTCGTTAATACAGCGCATGATCAAACATCAGGAAAGTGGTAAATTTAAACGAAGTCAGAGCAAACTCTCGGGTACGAAAGGGAATTCATTCATTCATTCATTCATTCATTCGTCAAGATTTCGAGTTCTTCTCTTGATGAAGGCAACAAGAAATGAGTTCATAAAATTGATAGCACCTTCATGGACAAACAAGCATTCACTACGTTTATATCAATATTTTGATGAAATATTTAATAAAAGTTGAACAGATTAATATGTTAGTAACATAATGTAAAATGTTAGTAACAAAACTAAGGATGGTTTTCAATTTGTCTCGCATGGTCTAACGTATTAACTATGTACTATCAAAAGTGTCAAATCCAAGGGTTCCCACAAGGAGGGGTCCTGACGCGAAATGCGTCATTGAAAATTTTTGGGGGGTTCAAAAAATGGAGGGTGTTTATTTTGAAGTTTGGAATATTTAATAGTAGAATAATAAAAATACCATATATTAAAATAAATATCATAACATGTATTAGTTTTTTAATTTTACGGACATTTTAAAATAAATAATTTCAGCTCATTTTCGAAACAGATAAATAAATAGTAAAAAGACATACTGAGCAGATATACCGATGAATAAGGAGACGCGAGTGTGGGATACGGAAGGGGGGGGGTTATTTCATGTCTAACAAAAGACCGGGAGACATCGCCTTCGCGTGAACTAAGAAGTTACAAAAGATACCTGTCTCTCTATCTTGCAATTAAGATTACTCGACAGACGACCAATCTAGAAAACAGCGTTGTACTGAAGATTTACTGCTTTGCCTTCAGTGTATAAGCTTACTGTGCGTGATCAAGGTCGGAGTTGAATTTTGTATGTCGTCTTTTTTCCTACGTATTAACGTTCGGAATATGCGTGTTTCTTAAAATCGAGTAACAAATTGTATTGTAATTGCCTCATCCACTTTCTTTTTATATTTTACATGTGAAGTAGGGGACATGTATCTGAGGTGCTTATTCAGTGAAATAATCCGATGAAACGTAAGGAACCTCAAAATCTGAGTTTAGCGCATATGAATCTGAGCATGGTCCTTTGAAATTTTAAAAATTCCAACTCTATTCTGCAACGTTCCTAATTTTTATCTTCTGAAATATAATTTGAAACCTAATTATGTATTAAATTTTAATCTCATTTAAATTTATCCTTGATGAGTAAAATGGATATAGGTGATGAACATTCTTACTTTCTCGCATACGCGGTCTACAAACAGTATTGTAACAGAGAATTAAAAAAACTTTTAAAGGAATTTTTAGTCCCTGATACCGAAGATATTTAGTGTCACTGATACCGATTTTTTTTACGTCCGTCAGTCCATCTGTGTACACCGATTCTAGCTAAACAGGTGAGTCAATTTTATTCATATTTCGTATTTTGAGTAATTGTTTATGCACGAACTCTGAAATGTTTTAAATTTTGATATTCATACTAAGTACCCTTTGTATTAAAGTATATTTGAAACTTTCATTACAAGTAGCTCAAACTTTTTCTTTTAAATTTTGTATAGAGATAGGAGAACAATATCTCTCAGCCGCATTATTAGCTCAATTATTTTCCCATGGATCTTATTTATGCACTATATCAAGAGAGTTCAAAACTATTTAGTAGTGAAGATGTACAAAGCCGAGGGAGGAATCAGCTTTAGAAATCTATAGACGGTAAACTATCGGAAAGCTGCTGGCTACCTCCCTCACAGTCACCCCTTCTTCGTTCCCAAGTGTTTTGGACCCAGAGATGCTCTCTGACACATCATCTTTCGCCCACTCTAACATCCTTATCCTCCGCGTTCAGAATAATTCGCCTACTTGATATTTGTTATATAAATTATTTTTTACCGTACATGTAAAACATACACACACAAAATTAAGATTTATTATAGGTTCTGCGAAAAACTTGTAGAAAAATTGAACCAAAAAATAGCCATTTTTAAGCAATCACTTTCCCTTTATTTTATACGCAGAAGATAAAACTGTTGTGGTCAACATCAATATAGAATACATGAAAATGATTACTTTTTTCTTCGTAAAGATGGTTTGCGTACTATATAGATAAGAGTCTTAAAAGTGTGTGAGAAAGCATGTGTATTGGTTTTGCGCATTTAAAAAAATGGAGTAAGGGTAAATACGAGAGATAAAGTTGTAAAATATTTCTAAATTTTTTGGAACATGATTTGGAAGTGAGTCAAAATGAAGGGGTATATTTTTTTGGTGGGTGNGGGGGGGGGTCTGCGTCATAGGGTTTAGGGGGGACACCTCTGCCAAATCAACGATTTCTTTACAATGAAGAGACGTTTGGCTGTCATCTGCTGGTGGTGATTATGATTTCATTACACTAATGCCAGTCACAAAAATGACGTGAGGCGGGACGTCATAATAGTATTTCCTTGAAACAGTCAATCAAGGCAAAGTCAACAGTCCGCTCTCTTTTCTCACATAATATTGAGGTGAAATTGTTCATGATTTTACATTTCCAAACTGCTAAACTCACGAGTCCTATTCCTTAGGCTGGTATTACACAGTCATATTTCCTCGTTGATCATAACTACGATCAAAGGTTAGATGACATAGAAATATGACCGTGTAATACCGGCCTTAAACCAGGCATTATTATTTTAACCATCTTCTGAGCATGCGGATATTGTCACATCGTAACCAGGAAGATGTCTGAATTCAATATACGATCCAAACAGATCACCAACACATAAGTTACACTGAAGATTTGCAAAATAAATGTTTGTATTATGTAAAATAAAGAAACCTTTGCACAAGTATCATAAAAACCAAGCACCCGTTAATAAACGAACATTGACTCATCAAGAATTCGTTTCTGATGCTTCGTTGGGATATGTTAGACTGAATCATGAACGCTGATCAATTAGAAGTAAACAAAATAATTTCATATATATTCCTCATATAATGACAAAAATCGGTCTATCCAAAACCTTATGCGACACTAAAAGTATTTTGAATCAAATCTTTACAGATAAATTCACACAGTTTCTTCAAATTTTGAAGTATCATGGCATAAAAAATTATCAACATTGCAAATCTTCAAGTTAAGATACATGAGCAACTTGGATGATATGGTAGTAGAATTATACATAAATTGGCATAAATTTTATTGAGAGGTGAAGAAGAAGAAGAAAATTATCATATTTTTTCCAAGAGTTGGACATTTTATCTCTTCAGATCGGGTTCAACGGCATTCAAAATTTCTTCGTAAGTAAAAAAGTAGTACAATTTCTTGTGAATATTCATTACAATATCGTTGATGTTATGTTCAAGATAAAAAGCAACAAAATCACAAGTAATATCCAGTTTACCTGAAACTCAAACTTCACACTCAGCCAACTAAAAAGCATTGTCGCATGCAGTTCAAGAATGTTCAATTTTTTCGAGACACAGTGACTCCACCCATTCGCCATGCACGAGTGTGCAGAGAAATGAAAGTAGTGACAGGGTTGTCCTTCCTTGAGTGTCTGTACGAAGGTCGCTCAGAAACACAAGATAGTATCCTGACCTACGCACTCACCAGCGTTCTTTCCTCCGTAACTGACGAAGAAAGAAATAGGTAAAACGTGTTGTAATACATATTATGAAAAGTTAGTTGTCAAAATGTATTCTTTCGTTCACAAAATTCATGAAGGTGAAGAGACCGTTGTCAATATTTCTATTTTCTCACTACTCAGATTTCAGAACAACCAATTAAGCGTTCAACTTAAATCGTTTAAAATATTTTAAGTCAGAAACATTTTTTAAAAATATTTTGCAATATTAATTAATAATTGATAGTTTACACTTTAAAAAGTCAAAAGAATTTTAAATAACAGATTTTCAAAAAACGTTCATATTAAAAGAGGTAAATCAAGCTTACTATGTTATGTATGCCACGCATACCATAATAATAAGTTGTTGGTGTCATTTCGCAGACGATAGTAAAAAACTAATAATTACAATTATGGAATAATAACTGTGTATTTCAACAGTAAATGACTTTTCTTGTGTCACGTCAGAAAATAGAATTGGAATCGATATTTGAAATTTGGTGAAATTGGGGTAGGCCACGCTTTAGTCGGTACTCTCTCCCCTATAAGTTGCAATTATTGTATTGAATTTAAAAATCCTTTCCTCACACAAACTCAAACCTTATGAGTGTCCAAAAGAGGACAAAAATGTCAGCTTCGCTTTACAGCAATAGAAAAACTCAACATCTTCAAACTTAAAACGTCACAACTCACTACGACTCCAACTACAGCCATGAATAGCCTTCGATAGCTGCACTGAAACTTCATGCTTCGTAATTTCTAAAATAGAACGCACGCAAGATGTACGTTCGTAATTGATCGTATAACAATATTTCAAACGGAGAAGGTAAATGTTTCACAGAATTTGCAACATTAAAAATGGAAGTTCATTTGATAACTTCAATCTGGACCAGTGCGTCTTCATGGTAAAATCTTCCGAGATATAGATTGAGAAATTCTGGTTTACAAGAATTATCAAGTGTCAAGTAGTCAACTTTTGAAAATCGGAATACGCATATTTTCACGCATCTATGTACTTAAGTGCATATTGAAAAGCAACACTTTCGGTCTTTGCTTCTTAACAAAAGAATTCGAAACAGAATTATTTTGAACAGTGTTCAAAATAAAAATATACAGCAAACATATGAAAGAAAGAAATATCTCGACAGCATAAAAAACAATGTCGTCTCAATAAACGACCTTCCGGTGAATATTTCACTTAACATTTAAACGGACACAAGCACTCAGTATCATCCTAATTAATATCAACCACACAGACCATATCAGTAATCTCGAGCGATGAATCAAGTTTGTTTCATGCATACAAACGTTTCATTGTCCTCGTGGTGAAGCACGTTTCATTTAAATCATTGTTCTGTATCTATGATCACTGTTGACTCAACCACCAATGCAGGAAAAATTAAAGAACAAACAGCATGGAGCACTACATCACTAAGTGAAATGAATTATTAATACTCTCAAAAGATAGACGGAGACGATTATTCTGGAAAATAGATGGTTTAAAATGTAAAGAAAAACGACCTGAGATTTTTTGTAGACATTTTAATTTTGATTCAAATAAATAAAATACACTTGTCACAATTTTGAAACAAAAACAATTTGCATTCTTAACAAAGAAAAGTAACAGTTACTCCCTAGGAATAAACTAGCTGACTTAACGATGTCTTGCATTAGAGGCGGAACGTTACTTTCGCGTGTTTATTATCCAAATCCTTTTTTCTTCTTTTTTTTCTCGTAAAAATAGTGACATGTGTATTTTATATTACTAATTTGAGTCAAAATGAAAATGTCTGCAAAAAACTCAAGTCGTTCTTCTTTACTTTTTATATTTAGAAGAGCAAACGTCAAACATTATCATTAATAAATGGTTTACTCGATAAAAGATGAATCAGAACTTGAGTAGAAAATGGGTTTATCTCCAACAAAGAAAATTGTACGGAATTAAGTTAAAAACAAACGGAAATTATTCAAGTCCGAAATGACATCCTGTATTGTTTGGAGTTTGTATGATGCTATTACTCATACCATTATAGATTACACGTACGAAAGAAATATGCAATAAAATTAAAACTTTTTTTCCATCACAAGAACTTGTGACTATAATTCACAGAAAGGTTTTTCCACAAAGTCGAATCAACCGCGGGAAGATTTTTCTATAATTGGAGTACGTATTGGTAAGAGAATATTTCACGCCGCCTTCTCAGCACATGTACATGAAGATACTTAAAATTTTTGAACCACAGCATTGAACATTCTTTAAAAAACAAATACAAAAATTGAATTAAATCCATCTGATCTTTCTGTTTTCAGCATCCATGAGAATTAGTAGGATCATTACTAACAATCAAAAACACGGAAAAAAACGCGTAAGTTTACCCGAATATTTTCCATGATTTTAAATGAGCCCCGTCTACTTAACTGGTCACATCCGAATACGAATACAAAATCGCAATATAAATATTAAAGTATAACCAAATTAAACCAAATTCGATAATACAACTCATAGAAAGCTGTGTGTTACTGACAAAATTATAAACGTAAAATTAATTCAAAATACAATGACATCTGAATATTTTCGATGTTACAAAGTTTGCAAAGATTATTGTTGAAATTTGCAAAAATTATGTTATTATAATTGAGGATTTAGAGTTCGCAAATATCTATGTTATTAGAGCACTCAAAAATCTAAATAAAAATACAACAGTAAATGACCCAAAAATTGATTAATATAATTGAAACCACAATTTCGCAGAATTTTAGCAAGAAAATCCAGAATTTCGAAGCTCTAGATCTTGAATTCTCGGCACCAAAAGAGAAAATAAAAATTTATTAAGTTCAATAAAAATATCAAAATCAAACTTGGAAATAAATACTTGGTAGTTGGACCCGCCCTGGGGAATGTGTGGTCGAATTCAGTTGCTCTAAGTCGTTTGCGTAGGACATCTGTTCACCGCCCCTATCACTCATAATACTTATAAATTAAATTGAAATATATACATCGAAGTACGAAAATATCTGTGGATCTTCTAAGATCTCACAAATACAACATGTATTACGAATTTCGGAGATCTTCACCCATCTCTGCTTTCCGCAGAAAATACACAAACTTTATATTTTAAACACCCATGAAGATATATAGGAACGCAAATAATCTAACATTGGGTAAAATGAGAAACAAATCCAACAAGAAATAATTGTACATAAAAAAGCGAAGAAAAGGTCGAAAAAACCCCCGAGATATTTTTGTGACGAGGTAACTAGTGGAAGTAATCTACCATCATCTACCGGTCCAAGATGAGATCATAATCGATTCACAATCTGGAACATTAAATTGTTCTTGAGAGTGGGATGATATCAAATGTGAGGAATAGATCATATAACATTGATTCCCAATACAATAGGGTCAGGACGCCCATCAAAAGAGGTTGGCTAAGCCTCTACAAATTGTTGAGATTTGCATGAAAATGAGTGAGGTAAACTTGATATATCATACATATTAACGGACAATCTAACACAGAAATAACTAGAGTAACAAATATTTCCAACTAAAAATCTTAATGCATGAATATTAATCAGCCCAATAGACGCTCACATCTCGTGATTACGTAAGTTCCAGCGCTAGGCACTGCAGTTGCCAAGATTTATCCGCTCTTTCCACTACTCTCAAGAACTAGATTTCAACCCCACTCCAGCCCTTGCCCATATTTCTCTGAAGTAAAAAGATGTCTAGTCGATTTCTCTCGTCCAGCTGGTACAAGTCACTGCTCGCAATAACGAAACTAAGAGGACTGAATCAGTTGAAAAACAACTATCGATCCAAGTACTGCAGCAATCGATAGTAAGCACGTTTCTTCCTGTAGCACACGTCACCGCAATATAATTCATAAAAATAATAATGACATGTATTTGTCCCTGATATAAAAATATTCAGGGCAGAAAAGTTAAACTAATTACCGTACAAAATATATTAGTAAGGATCGGCTGTTAAAAATGAATTTCTATAATGTAATACAACGAATCTTTGTTGTAAAACACAACCAAGAGTTGTGTTATAAAGTAAGGATGATGACTGAAAAGTCCGAGTAAATTTTCTTTGCAATTTTCCAATTATACCCCGGCGAAAATTGGTCCATAGAACAAGAAATTAAAAAAGGACATCACCATAACGCACAAAGTTTCAGAAATAGTAATCTAGCAATTCAGAAATATAAATATTGTTTCCTATTTTATTTTTCGTCGTACTATATGTTACGCCAATGGTTTTGAAATACGTCATGAAACGAAATTTCAGTTTCGCTGCATTCAAAGAGTTTAATTGGAATGTTAGATGCATTTCAATAATTTGTTTAAAATAGCAGGTAATTTTGGACAATCATTCACAAGTATGTTGTGGGTAAAAGCTAATCGAAATAAAATGAAATTTCAGTTTCGCTGCATTCAAAGGTTTTCAATGGAATGTTAGAAGCATCTCAAATATTTTTATGAAAACATGGCAGATAATATTAAAATAACAAACATACGAATATAGTCGATTTAAAAAGAGCAAACAATTTTTTTGGATGAGCTCAAATGTAATACCCCAGTAGTTATTACTTTAAGCTCGCGTCAGCGACAATTGTCTTCTAATTTTCTCCATTACACGTCAATCGAGAAGACTGTCGTTGCTCAAAAGGAACTTAATTGTAGCGGCGAGATTTTTCTTTGGTTGAGTGCATCAGTGACACCGTAATCGAACAAAGCTTGGGGCCTACAGCGTTGCCACATCATCAGAATGTCCTTTCGTTCGAAAGGATTTTAGGTAGAAAAGATCGGGAAAAAATTCCAACGAGAATCAAAATACGACACCTCTATTCATTCAATATTTACCAAGACGATCAGCCAGTCAATTTTTCTCCTGTTTGCCAAATATCTTAAGCCTTATATATTTCAAATAACTCAACAGTCATATTAATCGTGATTCTATAAACAGAACTTCTCAAATAAACAGCCACTTTTCAATGTAATAATTACTATCGTCAAATATAAATCAGAATAACGCAGATCACTATACATAGTTCGAATAATAAAGACAAATTATGGCACTTTCGCTTTCTATTCAATTTTGCTGATATTTGATTCACTTTAATTGATAGAAATAGAAGGTAGTAGCGGCGAGCGACCCGTCACTGGTCGCACCTGCAAAACCGCGACGCTTGCGGCCTTGCCATGCGGAACCGGGCTGTCGCTGGACACAACGGTAAAAGAACAGGAAAAGATTGCAAACCACGAATGAAACATTAGATCTCTCGGACCTCTACGGAGTGAAGATGGACAAAACACAAATAATACTTTCAATAGGTCACTAGTAACCTACATCAGCATTTCAACAGCAACGATGGGGATTTGTTACAGTAATAATGCCCATTGATCTCGGAATGGGAATATAGTTCAATGTTTGAAGATGTACAAAGTATTACGTAAGAGAAGTATAGACACAAAGAAAATGTTACCTGATGCATGGACGAGGAGAATAAGCCGAAAAGGACGTACGTACAAATTCGAAAGAGGGAATTGCAATAAACAGCAAGAACTTGACACAGCCAGATAAGCAACCATATAAAACCAAATTGAAAGAGCGTAAGAGAAATGATAAGTTTTTTCCCCCCGGAGATTCAGAACTGAATCCTATGTGTATACTGATCTTATGTCTGGGTGTTTCTGAATAGGGAAGTATTAATGGAAAGATAAGGTATAGAAAAGAAAACTGAAGAATCGTGTAAAGACATAGATCAGATCTGCTTTGTCCATCACAACAAATTCCACTGGGATCAAACGAGGGTTGAACAACTTCTTTTTTTTTTAACAACTGTCGAACACAAATTTCATATCCCCATAGTAATTGATTCCGTGATAGTCAACATGATCATGAATCAATTCTTTCGGTCTACCATGATAGTACATCCAATTAACCGATCAATATTCTCCCCTTTTTCATGGGGCGATAGCATCCACACCCCTTTTTCTTGGGGCTTTAGGGTTCGTCCACACGTAGGTCCTTAAGCCCAAACAAAATTAAATCGATAACGGTAAAAAAACAGACAAGACATTGATATATTAATATCAAATGGATAAACAAATATCGTTCATTCCGAAAATAGAGAAAAATAAAAGGAAAGCAAGGAGGGAAAAATCAAAAGCACGAGGTAAAATGAATCTGTCCCAAGAACTTACGGAACGGAGACACGATGTCGATGAATGAGGGGACTATATCATATGTCATATTGTACTGGGTCAGTACAATCTTCCGTCTAGCTAGTCAATAGAAACTACTCGCGAATCTTCACGCATAGTTGAACCTTATTGTACCTACCAACCACACTTTGCTTTTCGCTCATTTGAAAAAAATCTTGATGACTCCTTTCGGATTAGTGGAGAAATTAACGAGGGTCTTGTAGCATGCTATCGCAGAAATCATTATGTCATCGATTGCCAAAATATCATCTGTGACAATTACCTCATGGAGGGATGTTACGGCGGACGATTTGCTTGCAGCAATTGCTGAAGTAAGAATTAAGATGAGTGAAAGCGGAGCAAAGATGCAAGAATTTGCGGTGGCGAAGAGAGAACGGGTAAGGAGGTTTAGGAAATACGGTTGATTTCTGAGATCATCACCCAAGGGAGGAAACGTGGCGAGTCTTTCATGAAATAAAAACACCCCAAAAATTCCAATTTGTATCAAAAAAAAAAAATGGAAGGCAGAAAATAAAAACATGTTATGCACACGGAAGGAGGGTAAAGAGTTGGATACTTTGACGCGGATGCTAAAGCGTACCACAGTTGTGGAAGTGCTGTCAAGAAACTCATCCCAACAGCAAATTTGCATAAATGAACCTTCTCCCACGAATTGGTAAATAACAATTTCAATATGTTAACTGAGTCTACAATATTAATAATAACAATTGTCTGTAACGTTCAGGGTTGTACATTCTCACATATGTAAGTTGAATATTTGTAACAATGTACTGGAGATTAGTGATGAGATGTACCTGATAATTTATATATGTTTTTTGTAGAAAGTATAAAATACGTCTGAAGAAGGGGAACATACATCCCCGAAACGTTATGTAAAAGTATGAACGATTAAAGTGTTTGTACGTTATTAATACATGTTGTCGTAAATAAGGGCACTGCCAACCAATTTAACAAGTGAAAGACAACATTACTCTTATCTAATTGTCTGTAACATCAAAATCAAAAAATGTACTTGATCTAAAATTTCAAAGTATTATTCTTAAGACTCTTGCCTAGTACAGTGTTCAAACTAGTTAACATTGAAGAAATAAAAGAACATTAAAAATGAAAACTTGGTTCCAATAGATGGTTTGTAAAAAATCTGTTATGTGCCCAACTCAACTTTCCAATTATACTTCTTCAAAAACTATCATAGTAATTAACAGCCTACTTACCAATAAAACAAAGTCGGAAAATAATTTATGGATAAAAAGTACAATATGTATAATTATAAAAAGCAACATATTTAACATATGAATACGAATAAAAATATTTATCCTCACAGCAATAAAAAATTAGCTGCCTAATTTCATGTGCACATTCAAGTACAGATTGCATGAATTATCTTCCACCTTAAACTCTTTGCAATTGCCTTATAGGCTGAACTAAGAAAAGGCGCATCATATTTGTGTCAATTTTTTTCGCTGTTATCTCGAAAACAGTGCGACGCACTGTCGAGTAAATTTTTCTTTTGGGATCTATTCCACATACATCATATATTAACGCAGTGGTCTCTCAGATGCGCGACATACCCCTATACAGATTTAAAAATCTACGGTAAATGTAAGCTTCCGAAAACATTTATTTAAAAAATATTTTTTAGTAAAGATACCTTACAAACCAGTTAATTTAATTTCAATGATAATAATAAATAAAAACAGCGAGCCATACGGGTAGTATAAATTTATTTCTTAAACGTTACAAACGCTAAAACTTTAATTTAAAGACATTTGCGAACATACAAACCTTACATTCAATCAGCGATAGCATATGCCAAATTTAACCAATTTTCCGTAAATTAACATCGTTAGACGCGCCAGTTAATAAGCCATTCGGTGATATAAAATTTAATGTTGTGAAACAATTTTTTTCCCTTTTCCTTTTTGTCCGGGTTTTGACCTCAAATAATTCACTGTGCGACACACGGAAATGATGTTTAGCAATCGTACGTACAGTTTGGAAACATTTTTATTGTACATTATTCATTTTTTCAAAATTTTAATTTTTAAGATACAGAAAGTAGAGCGGGATGTGTAAAAAAGGCAGAATGAGCTGTGCAGAAATAGGCTTCTATTCCCAATGCATTCAAGGACCATCCTCTTCTTTGGTTTAATTTCATTACTTGTTCGTGAGTTAGCGGATAAACAAATATTCTTCACACAAACGTGACATCAGGCATAAAAAAAACTACTGGAACCAATTTGTTTAGAACTTAAGAGACCCTGAATTTTTTTTTGGACCGATTACAATACTTCCCCTCATATATACGGCACAATTGGGAAATAAAAATGCTCTCGGTGACAATCAAGCTTACTGATGACGATTACGTTTATACTGATTCAAATACAGATTGCGCCCTCCTACACCTTTTATGTGCAGGCGGCGACGATTCAATAAGAATCAGAAAAAGAAGTGAAGACACACAAAGCGAATTAAGTGGAATAACTCATTCCCAGTTTGCGTTCATGACCTTTAGTACATCTCAGTGTATATATACATTGTAATTATTAATTCATAATTAAACATTCCCGGAACTCATATCCCGTATCATTGTAGTGATATTTGTATACAATTTGCAATCAAAATTCTTTGATATATTTTCATAGATTTCAACGAAACGGAGTTCCAGCGGTTGAGTTGAAGCCCATTCTTCTACCTTCATGATAAATTCTAAGTTCTTGCAATTAATTTTCAAAACATTCCAAAAATTCATACAAGTCATCATACGATTGAAACTAAGATTCAATTTACACACAAAAGTCATTTCAAACAGGAAGGTACTTTTAAGAAATTAGAAATTAGCGCAACTTTTGTTACAACTGTATGAACGATTTATGACGTGATAATCGTGTCTGTTGATTGTATTTGGTGATCACGTGTGTACCTATCACCATATCTGCTAACCTACTCACTGGACAATTTAGCAGGATCTGTAATATAACAGAGATAAATGGATCACATTTTCAAAATAAATCTGTCAAGTCAAAATTAATCAGTCAAAAAACTGTAAAAAGACATGATATTGAAGAACAGTTACTCGATATACAATTGGAATAACATGAAGAGGTGTAAAAACTAATTAAATAATGAAGATTGGGAATGGACAGGAAAACAAATTTACCTTTTTATCTTAAACTACGAAGAGCACTCATGGTTCAATATAACAATAAAAATTAATCCCTTTAATAAACATTTCCTAATTCCCAGATGATTTATCGGATCCATCTCGAAAGAATTGTTTGGACGATTACAATACTCTCATCACAGGTTTCATAAATTATTGCGAACTCCCGAACTACAGTGTTTATCTTGCTTTCATTTTCCCCCATAATTTAAAAGATCAGAGATGGAATGATGCCTGTCGTTTTGGTTGTAGAATTGCAAGGGTGAAGGATATCTTATTTCCTTGCTGGAGCACCTCACCGAGGAAAGTGATGAATGAATGTGAAGGCGAATAATAATGAGTGACTGCAATGTCTCTTACATTTCTTTTTTTATGGGGGGGGGGGGCTTTACGGCTCATGTCGACATCAGAGGTCATTGGATCCCGAAAATCTTGTACAGGTAGGGAAAATGCAATTACGCACTAGGGAGAGCCAACATGACTCTCCCCGCGTGTGGGACTCATCGAAA
>NNCF01128483.1:210192-231911 GCA_002313205.1 Laupala kohalensis | reverse complement strand
ACGGTAACAAAGGACGCAATACCAGTCACACGTAGTAATACGATATTTCAAAATATCCAAGAAAGACAATCTTTTACGACAAATTTATAATGCTATTTATCTTCCATTGATACGGGAGGTACCAAAAAATGGGTGAAGGTGCAGTAAAAATAAACAGAGAATGCCAGAATAGTATTTAAGGTTACCATAATCCACAACAGCAGGATAATTTCAAGCGGGTGGAGACATGTGTTCAATCACTCGTTCCCCATACGAATATTAATAAAATAACTATCATTAAAACAACAGGATATTCAGATAAGAAATTACTTTGCATGTGTTACATTGGGCTTTAAATCGAGGGGACACACACGATGACGAGGAATAGTCCAATTGTCATGTAACCGCCAAATGGCGAGCATAGGTATGAAATATGAGCACTTTTCCTTATATGGATGTACTCCGGGAACGTCCAGCCATTCTAGGGATAGCGATTCGCCAACCATTGCTAGTGCAAAAGTAATGATACTATTGTTTGACATAATGAAACAAGACGATGAGAGACGTTGAAACAACAATAATAGCAGAGACTCAGGCGTAATGAAATTGAAGGTGGACGAGGCAAATTTTGTGGATAGAGTCTTTTAATGACTATGTTAATAGACAATGTGATCATGTAACCAAAGACCAAAATACACTGAAAAAAAAATTAGTACAGCTCTTTCCGTACTCGTCTCGTGTGGTTGTATCATAATAAATTAAAGTAGGTAAATTGAGAAGATCGCAAGTAAACGAGTTATAACAGTCACCAAATATAAGATCATTAACAAAGATATGATCATTTTATAAAGGAAAATATTATCCAACAACGTCATATAAATGGTCATATCTAGTGTAAAGCGAAATGGATGCTGTAGGTGCTTGAATGAGCTCAATTATAAATGTGTGTTTATTGAGTAAAAAACAAAACAAAAAGAAACAATTGTGGGTTGACAGTGGATTGCAAGACGTGATAAGTTGGGCATCCACAATTATTTATTGAAGGAGTTTCGATGCGAAAACCCCAAACATTATGAAAATTATTTAAGAGTGGACGAAAATTATTTTCGTTTGGTAGTACCCCAAGTGCATAAATTTCTTGCGAAGGAAAGTACGCATATGAGAAATAGTGCAAGCGTGGACAACTGGCTTATGATAACTAGGTTTTTTCTAGTTTACAGTACAGCACACGAAGAGTGCAAGCCGCATATTTCTATTTTTGTACTCTTCATATTTCACATCATAAAGAACTCTATTTGCCTCACAATGTGAAATAAGGAGCTTCGTGGTCGCAATACTCCAACTGAACTTCCCCATCTTCGCGAAACTAACGAAAAATGTATCGAAGCGAAACTAAGATGCTGAGGTTTCCAAGACCCAAGCCGTGAAAAGTGGAGTTTATTTTCTTCGCACTACAACAATGTGTGTTTCCATCGTTTTACATTCGGAAACTACATATTTCAAAATGTACTTTGAATGTTAAAATGACAGAACAAATTGCTCATCAGTTAAATACTCCACTATAACAGTGAAGGTCGTAACATCCGGTAAACTAAAAACACACAAAATCGCTTTTCGAAACTATTTTGTACTTTTATCAGTAATAACATTGGGCTTGAAAATCCAGATGCAGCGTACAATAATAACTTTTTTTCCCGCGAGATCACTGTAACACTAATAATGAGAGACTTAAAACGCTCGTAACTTCATGTAGATACTGAAATAAATACGAAACTGAAATCAGGAAAATTATCAAAAATGCAAATCAACTGTAAAGAAGCACCGAGTAAAATAAAGCAAATATAAAGGAAGGTCATTTAGCGACGGAGTATGTCATTTTTGTAACTTCATACTCAGTTCACTATCACTGAGAACATCATAAACTTGTGTCACTTCTGCGTATTCTTTTATACTCTTTTCTGTACTGCTTTCAGAACACGACGCTTAAACCAGTGTACTTAAAGTCCCAAGTAACAAAACGACAATTTAATAAAATGGACAAAGTTCTGAATGTTTTAGAGTAGAGCGTCTTTCTTCAGCCTCAACACCTGTAACGTGGGAGCGGGCGTTCGTAAGGTAGACGTTTCCTGACTCTGACCAATCTTCAGGACAGTCGTGCATTTGAAGTTTGTAAGAAGGAATGTATTCCAATAAATAAATAAATTTATTGTCAAAAAAGCTGTTACAAACTGCGTATGACCACGTGGGACCATACTGGGTACAAATTTAAAAACGAATAATTCGATGTGGAATATGTGATTAGAAACAAACTAAATTGTGTTTCAAATAAAAACGAACGTCTTAAATACTTTCATGAGTTTCTTGAAATATGTGACAACGATATAATAGAAAACGATTCACTACAAATAAAATCCCACGGAAAAAACATCAATAGATTTTTTTAAATGAATGATTAAGTGCGATTGGCGCTTACATCTCACACACACTTGATATCAGGTCCTACAGTTAATATCAAAATACGATAATACCAAAGGGGAGTTAATAACTTATGTTGTTCGACGTATAAACATGCGTCGAGTCATCATTATATAGGGTAAAAAACGATATTAGTAGCCATAGTTTACGGTGCCGATGAGATGGATAAGGGCACCCCCAACGCGTTCACAATCATTTCATATGGGAGATAATAAAACCCCACGGGATAGGGGACGGGAATAGAGTGGCAAGTAAAAATAATCAAAGAGTACCGATATTGGTGAATACACTTTTGGGGGATCGCAGAAGAGAAGAGTGATACTCTCAATGTCACTTAAGCTTACGATCATCCCCATGAAGGATAAACACCCTTTGGATTAGGAGAGAGACGAAGTTATTGTCAACATGCGTTTATAAGCTTATTCCGAATGTTTAAAAATTCCACCGTACTTCGCCAAGTTAAGAATATATCGTTGTTGTTATAAATAAAAATGTGCGGAGGACCTATTTAACATGTCCGACATATAGGATCCTTTACTTACCCGCCATTGATTTGATGTGAGTTGAACGGGTCGATTTTACAACAAATAGCGACTAAGGCTTTTATTTACGTAAAGATCAAAATATACGTAAACACAGAGAATAATATTATTTACATAGTTACTTAAAGCACGAGAGAAGCCGACAACCGATCTAGTCTTCTAAATATATCACTTTGTGATTTCGTAGCATGAGCACTGACGGTAAAATGCGTTGCGTTTATATTTGTTTACATGTATGAGATACATGTCAATTTGTATGAGCTGCCACATAGATACTCTTTGGCGTGTCTCGTGACAAGACCTCAGACAACTTCCGATACATTTTGTACGAGCTTCATTCAGGATATATACGTCGCAAATGCGTATGCGCAGAACCCATGGCCAATTCGCTCTCCGTCATGTTTGTCTAAATTCGATCTGTGTTCTTTGTGGGTTATATCATTGTTATATGTTTTTCACATAGTCTATTGATTCCTGTAATATTACGTACTGAGTAGTACATATTGTATTAACTCCTTAAGTTTAGATTAATTTACTTCTTTAATAGATTAATATATCAGTTTGCGTTCTTCCCTCGCTATACACCTAAAATTCCCTGACACAAATCGCGAAGTGTAAACGTATATGTACGAAGCAAGAGTGTCTCAGCTCATACAAATTTCAAAACTTCGAAAAGTTGCGATACGTGTGTCTCATACAAGTCGCTCATACGTGTATACAAGTGCAGTGGTAGATCTAGACGGTAGTCAACGGGGGAGGGGGGTAACCGGGGAGGAACCTGGGGAGAAATTCTGTTTGAATATCATGGTTTTACAAATATTTTTGTACATATTATCTTTTAAATAAAATAGATAGCCAACAATTAACAATATTAAATAGTAAAAAAATTTATTAATTGTTTAAAGTGGCAAAGAATACCTTTATCTCTTCATGGTTCAGGTTCAATGACTAAGGGGGCTATAGTCCCCCCTCCACATAGATCCACCACCGTACAGGTGTAAACGTACGAGGCACGTCCAGAAAATAAGAGTACTCGATTTATTATTATTATTATTTTGAAAATTTTATTTTAAAAAAATTACAGGGTTGTGTTGTTCAAGTTATTGGCTATTTTTCTACGTAGTCGCCTTCTCGTTCTATATAGTTAGTGAGCCGTGACACAAGCTTTTTGATGCCCTCTTCAAAAAATTCTCCCGCCATCTCCGTCTTCCAGTTCAAGACTTCTTGTTTCACTTCCTCGTCGGTTGAAAATTTTTTTCCATCCATGTGAGTCTTCAGGGAGGTGAAGACATGAAAGTCTGAAGGCGCCAAGTCAGGGGAGTATGCAGGGTGGTTCAAAATGACCCAACCAAATGAGTCCAAAAGCGCCTTGGTGGCGTTGGCCGTGTGCAGGCGAGCGTTGTCATGCAACAAGCACACTCCTTTCATCTACATTCCCCTCCGTTTGTTTTGAATTGCTCTCTTAGAGTTTTTTTAGGATCTCACAGTATCAAGCTGCGTTAATCGTCTCTCCTTGAGGCAGAAATTCGATCAAAATTATTTCTTTACGGTCCCAAAAAATGGTTGTCATGATTTTTTTGTCCGAAATCGTGGTTTTGAATTTTTTTGGCAGATGGGGAACATGAGTGACGCCATTGCGACGACTGTCTTTTTGTCTCAGGTGTGTAATGAGCTACCCAGGTTTCATTCCCAGTCACAATTGAGTTAAGAAAGTCCTCGTCTTCCCATTCAAATCGCTCAAGGAACTCGCGTGCACTAGCGACCCGATTCATTTTGTGCTGTTCTCTCAGTTGTCTTGGGACCCATCTTGCGCACAATTTTCGGAATCCCAGTGTTTTTGTAATTGTCTCGTGCAAGAGAGATCTGGAGAGTTGTGGAAACATCGCGGAAATTTCATCCACTGTCAATCGACGGCCTCCACGAACAGTTTCCTCACTTTTTTGCACCAACTCATCGGTCAAAATGGAAAGTCTTCCACTCCCTTGATCGTCATGAACATTCGTTCTGCCTTCATTAAACTCTACACGTTTGTACGATTCATAACACCTTCGCCGTAAACAGTTTTGATCCGTGAAAAAATTTCAGTTGGAGTTTTTCCTTCCGCAAGAAGAAACCGAATGGCAGCGCGCACCTCGCACTTGGCGGGTTTTGTTAACGGCATATTTTACTCAAACACAAGTTACAAGACGAGCATTCGTATTACCGAAGTCCAACGGTACTATTTATTTTCAGAAGAACCTCCATACCACTCAGTGTTGCCAAACTTGAACGAAAAAAAAACAGTTGTTAACCTATCTCACTGTTCGATAGGTTAACAGTACTCTTACTTTCTGGACGTCCCTCGTACCTTAGGAAGTAGCACCTACTTACTTTTCAGCAGGTAAACATCTCAGCAATGGACGCGCAACTGCTGAACGCCACGCTGAGTCGTGTGCTGGAGCAGCAAGTGAATGCCAGTGCATCCAGTGCGGCCAATGCCACCTGCGCCGTCATCAACCTTACTACGGTGTTCATGACGCTGGTGGGGTCACTGCGGGACAACGCGATCACGAGCAATGCGCGCGCGACCACTGCACCGGTTACCGGTGAACAGGGCGTGGAAGCCTTCGACTTCATCGTGATTGGAGGCGGGTCGGCGGGTTGCGTAGTGGCCAGCCGCCTAAGCGAAGAGAGCCGCTGGAGGGTTCTGCTACTGGAGACAGGCGGAGAGGAACCTTTCCAAGCACACGTGCCTCCCTTCATGCCTTTCCTCCAGGTAACTATGTACTTTATACTACAATTATTATTATTATTGTTAGTATTCTTTTCTCTCAGCTACTGGAATGATATTCCAAGCAGTTGTCCTTTTCCTACTAGTCCATTATTTGATCAAGATAAATAAAATATGACTTACGACACTTTTTCGACGTTCAATAAATATTCTTACATTTTCTTGGAAGGCAACGTTTCGACTCGTCATCTGAGTCGTAGAATTAACGTAAATATAATCTTAAATTTTATTTTTACAAAAAAGCATATAACACACAAACATGTTATGATATTGTACTATAAACACTCCCTAGATTCTCCACATAAGTGCCTAAATTCCTATTTTTATTTTTTATACATATCTTTTCAGTACGCAACGTTTGTAATAATCAAGTCGAAGCCTTGTATTAAAAAAAGCTAAAAACAATCAAAATATATTGATCGTCCATAAAAGGTCGTTAGACAGAATTTATTTATTTTAGTTGCCCTTTTCTGTCGTGATTATAAGAAAATTTCGAATATAGCATGTACTGTACTTTCCTTGGTAAAGTATATTTCAAGGTACGTTGCACGCTATTTTTGCGGGACCTTCTAAATGTACAGGTAAAAATTCGCGAGACAACGTATAACCTCATGACGATTCTTAAAAGTATTACAAGTATTCGATCATAAGATAAAATGATCTAAGCATGCTTAGATAACGTTTATTCATCAAATGCAAAGAACATTTACAAGGCGCGTTCTGCATGCATCCGCAAATATGGTCTTGGCAGGCATTACACAAAAATTTACGATACATACATTAAATATAGAAGAGTAAATTAAGCTTTCTCAATGCATAAAAGACTCAATGCAGCACACAAGATACAATTCAATTGATGGAGATAAATAAAACATTTCCATTTATATATTACGATAATCAGTATCAAAATTAAGGGCTCTAATAACCTTGATGTAGGCGAGCCCTAAATTCCCAATAGAAAAATCAACATTTTAATAAATCTTCTTAAAAATCTTCTAATAATACTAAAAAAATAATTCTTGTGATAAGGAATAAAGAATATCTCATTCTCCAAGAAGAATTGATCTCAGATAAATTCAATTTCAATTATTTTATTAAGAATATCTGAAGAATTCCAAAAAGTAAGAATTTCATTTGATATGGGAAATACCGTAATTGCACAATTTTATGGAGCAACAGATTGCCCCGGAGGTACCTCATGGTTAGCGCACTTACTCCTCACTAGGATGTCGTGAGTAAAATTCACGGAGTCAAAAATTCTCGCAGCTTTTCAGTACAATGTCTCAGTTCCCATTGCAAGTGTGTCAGTTTGAATGTCCATGGCACGTTATATTACACCACTCGTAAACTTCGAAACTTCATTAAATAATTATACATAAAGACACCATTCCCTCACAATATATAACGAATGTATGGTGAGTAAAAATGGAATGCTGTGCCACAATAGCGATCATCATCGTGGAGTACGATCCATTGGCTATTCATAGATATTGAATAGAAAAATAATAGAACAGCTACCTAATATGGCTTTCGTCGATCCTGATGGTTTGCTGGTTAGATCCTCCCAAAACTATAATATCAGGTCCATGATAAAAACATCGCTCCATCTGCGCGTGCGAACCGGCTGCTACTAGTCTAACCGCAGAAATTTCCATGTATTTTTCGAATCTCATCCGTCATTGCAGGATAAATAAGCTTAATTTCCTACATATAGCTTTCACGAACATTACTTTCTATACAAGTGCGAACTAAGATATCTTATTTTCAATCCGATGATGAGTCAATGTTTATGGAAAAGTTACTCCGCTACCCTCTTGCTACTGAAGACCAGTGGCGGATAATTAGCAATTAATATCTAGTGTTATTTATAACAATAATTTATTACAGTTATATGACATTATCAATTTGATTAATCTGGTAACACTTTTACGAGTATGTCATTTATCAACGTCAATTTTATCTCGGAGTTCAGGTACAATGGGGAGGGGGTGCTACAGCCCCGTTAGCCTCCCCGCCCCCTAGATCCGCCACAGCGCAAATGGAGTGTTCGTATTGCATTGCATCGCACTGCATTGCAGGGCGACCGCTCAGCAGTGGACTGGAACTTCCGCACGCAGGCGGGAGAACGCGCTTGCGGCGGCGGCGGCTGCACATGGCCACGTGGTCGGGTGTTGGGCGGATCCTCTGTGCTCAACGGGATGCTGTACGTGCGAGGAAATCGCGCTGACTACGACCGCTGGGCGGCGCTCGGCAACACGGGCTGGGCCTACGAAGACGTTCTCCCTTACTTCCTCAGATCGGAAGACAATCGAGATCCCAAGATGGCGGACACGAAGTTCCATTCGACGGGAGGCCCTCTCACCGTCGAGAGGTTCCCTTACTTGGACATTAACGTACGCGGTCTCATACATGCCTTCAGGGACATGGGCTATACGGAGGTGAGCTACTCCGCTTGTATGAAAATTGCAAATATTTCCCTCACTGAGTTCAATTCAAACTTTTCTTTCGCTTAAAATACATTTTTATTCAGAAATTTTCTAGTCCGACTGGGACTAGAAAATGTATCAAAAACGAAGTTGACTGACATGTATTATTCTTAAAAGCATAATCGTTTCACATGACTTTCGTGTGCTCATTCTTGAGACCAATGCATATAAACAAATCCTATGAACTTCAAGTTCTTCCCATAAAGTACAGTGAACCTTCCTTTATCGGACACATCTCAAAAGCTGACATAGTAAACTAATCATTTTCGTATACATTGACCTTAACTTCCCAAAAGCGGATACTTCTCAACAGCAAACAAATTGTAAGGTCCTATGGGTGTCCGTTATAGATAAAGTATTGCTACAGGTCTCTCTAGCAATACCTCTGTGTATCTAAAGCTCTTTCTAACTAAACCGTTTCAAACAATCCGGAAGGTTAAACAAAAACACAATAGCTGAAACTTTATCGTTAAATTCAGAATATTTTTTTTACAACTGCAGAATGAATTAGATGATATGTCATGAACATAATACTGAAGCGGCCGAGCTTTATTCTTACATGAGTAGACGACTCGCAATATTGTTATTCCACAGACAAAATATATCCCAACATTTCTTTTTAGGGACATTTGAGCAATTAGTGCGGCTCACAATCCTAAATCCTAAAAAATTATTAACATAAAAAATCCATCGTAAAGATCGCGGAAATCATGCACATCATCAATCACACTTCATAATTATATTAATAATATTACTGTATCATATCGATATCTTTCTTCAATTGTTAAGTGGGCATTAAAGAAACAAACTCTTATAGATATCCGCTAAATTTTTATTTGAATTTGTCCCAAATGCTATTGCGTTTCTTCGAACGCTCATTGTTCAAAATTCGATATATACTGACCCATGATTGGGAGATACAAAAAGTAATTTTCAACTCAGAAGGGGTAGAAGATGCCTGTAGGAAAATAGTTCTCTCTCTCTCCGTAAAACGAACTATGAACTTAAAGGTACCAATTATTATCTTCATCACTCACAAACAATGAGGTAAAAAGAGTGATTATGTTACAACTGTTGTGGACTATATAGAACATAGAGAATGTCGAATCGATTAAAATTTAACATTAGCTGGTTGAGCTCAGAACCAATTAAAGACTTGCATCAACGTGAAATTCCTTCTCCATTTGCACCTCAGAATGACCGAATTCCAACGATTCTTTTACATTCGATCAAAAAGAACAGTTTTATTCTGAAGACCATCGAATGCCACCTTCATCTTTTAAAATTCAATCTCTTGTATCACAACTCAAATGTGTACGTATCTCAACAGCTTTGAATGATGCTCCATTTTGTATGCAACATATCGCAGGCCGATACAATGGAGGAAAAAGTTGTTTCAATCATAATACTTCTTTAGCTGTATGAAAAGCACTTAAAGCATCTATCGTTATTCTGCCGCCCTTTCCTTCAAAAATCTCGATTCCCGAAAATCCTCAGAAGCTTCAAGACTTATTTGTACAATACACGATATATCCCGTAAGTATTATCTGGTATTATTACAGAAAACTTGAACGAACTAGTATTTTCAAATGCTATACATTTCAATAAAATAATTCAATTCTCGGCGTAATATTTTTAGTAACTCATGTTAAAAGTAATTTATTATGTCTAAGGAATAATTTATTATGAATAACTAATATTTACGCAATTTATGTTTATAACAAATTATTTATTTCTCTGGACTTAACTTAAACCAGTTACCAGTCATTATTTCAACATAGTCTTGTTCAGATCCCAATGAAGGTTTAAGTGTAGTTGTATTCGGTCTTAGATGTACTCTACTATTAAAAAATTTAATACTTAAAAAAAATAAATTTTCTAATACCTGAGAGTGTATCATTATTTTCGACATACCTACTTAAAATGTACACATTGAATAACTGACATTATAAGGATATATCGTTTAAACACGTACGAATAACTACATTTTTAGCCACCTCTTACATTAGTCAATACGGTACACCACAACTGTTTATGTTCACACTTTTTCCTTCGCATTCGGATCCAAGTAATCTAGACTAAGGAAATTACCATTATTATTGTAATATTTCTCGTGTGTAAAATTGATAGAAAATTCTCAAAAACGACTTTCCACGGCCATTCAAAAGTTTTGGATAGTTTCCAATTTGAGGGAGTGTGCTTCCACAGACATAATTCAAAGCTTATTTCATGATACAATTTCGTATATTACATGATGTAGGTCAAGAAAAAAACAGATTTACAATCAAAATTTTGGCTTTTAATTTCTGAAAAGATGCTATCAAAACAAATCAAATCAATACTAGGAATACTTGGAGCACTTGTAAATCATTTGACAAATTTGTGGGGGATGATAATAGATTAAAACAACAAAAGAAAGTAGAATTTCGATGTGTGCTGCGTGCGGGACTAATAATTTTCTTTCTGTTATTTATATGAAAAGAAAAAGTTCGGACTAAGATAAAATATATCTCATACATAAATCTCTTAAATTGCCATTTACCATACCTCCAGGTAACAGATAAATGACATGGTACGGGGTCAGAAGTTTAAGTATGGTGGTAGCGCGACAACGAACAAAATAGGGATGCCGGGTTCGATCCCCGGTTCCGGTCTTCCTTTTACGTTGAATACAACATAAGTAATACATTTCATCAATATCTGAGATAATGAGGTTTAGATTCTATGTTGGTTTGCCATGGCATGACCCTATGTTAACACCCTTGCCACGTACTCAGGTGGACGTGAACGGTGCTCAACAAGAAGGCGTGGCGCGTGCGCAGACGACGACGCGCAATGGCGAACGTCTCAGCGCCAACCGCGCCTTCCTGCGCGCCGCGCGTACCAACCGCACCAACCTCCGAGTGGTCACGGGCGCCCGAGTCACGCGCGTGCTGTTGGATCCGACCACGCGGCTCGCTACCGGCGTGGAGTATGTGCTGGAAAGCGATCGCAATCGCACGCTGCAAGCTAATGCTACAAAGGTGAGACCATCCTGAACCGTTTTTTTCTCTGGATAGATGTGGATTTTATAGCTAGGCTCTGGCCTAGGAGTGGCAGTATCATAAACATAATATTTGTAATTATTAATCTCCTTGCCTTCAAGTGCATGAGTGATAAATCCGCCACTGCCTTACGACCCTTGATCGAAATTTCTGAGATGGTCCCTTACTTGCTTCCGGAAAGGCTTTCGTTTGTAAATGCTTTCTTATTATCATTCTGAAAGATATGCTATCATGTTTTAGGAAAAATCGTCAGACGCAATGTACTGTACGTAATTGGAAGAAAACCAATATGAATACATCCATCCCCATCGCCAAAAGAGGTGTGTTCAAAACAAGATCGGATTGTTTTTGAAAAAACATGTCAGGCTAAAACATACAATGCAATACTAGCAAGCAATTCACTCGCACATAATAATTTATACTTCACTTTAACTTAAATCAAGAGAGTTAATTCGAAATAATATTTCGTAATCTTATAGTGGAAGTTTTATTGAACTTCCCTCTTTAAATCTCTGTCTGATAGCTCCGATTGTCTACTAGTTTCGTATTATTGCGTTTTAAATTAATTTGTTCTAATGTATTATCTACAAAGAATCCTTAACCGTTCATTGGTGATCTACCCACTTATCCTCGCTCTCTCCAGATCAAATAACATGGTCCTCCAGAACATGGTGTACTGAAAAGAAATCACTTGGTACCGTCACATTTGCTATTTAGTGGTCCATTATACAATGTATAGTTTAAAAAAAGTCACATCGATGCGTTCTTCACGACTTCCGGTCTCTTTCCGTTAATAAATAATAATAGAGGTTTTACTTTCAAAATTATTTCGATATGAAGCACGCTTCCAGAGATACCGGTAAGTCACAAGAAAACTCCGTGAAATATGAGTGGATATGCCAGTAAAAAAGAAAACAAAAAAAATAAGGGCCATAGTTGGCGCGAAAACCTAGTCTAAAAATTCAAGTGAAATTTTCATACTTTCTTTCTCAACGTTGCGGTAAGAATAATTCAACTGACATTCGACGTTTAGTACCAAAATGGAAAAGGGTCGTTTCGTTCCAGCCATTCGAAATTATACCTTACTCAGTACACTGCCTGTACAATTAAAGTAAGCAATAATTGGCGAAATTAACATATAAATATTCATCTATCTGGCGTAATAAAAATGATAAGCTGAGAACCGGACCAGAAACTTGTTGTATACGAAGGGGATCACCTCCCGATACAGTAAAAAAAAAATACAATTCGGGAAAGGGGAGATTTTTTCTTTATTTGTCACGTTAATAACTTCAATTACGCTGTCCTTTGGATCATACAAGGAAACATAATTTTTGGGTAAGCAAGATTTTAAGTACATAATATTTCGTGCATGTTGATTTCAAAAACTCTATCACAGAAGGATTTTTTATCATCGTAAAAATAATTTTGAAAATTTGTCTAATTTATGCGTTTTCTGTAACGTTACAGGCAATATTATTCAATAGAATTGCTTCAAAACAGCTTAGTTACAACGAAAATTATTGAAAAATGAATCGCCAGTCGTCGCTACTACAACAAAGTCGTATGATGAGATACGACAATTTTTAACGCCGAGTTGGTATATAAAGGAAGTTTGTACAGTGTTTTTATAATTTGTTTTGGGAAGAAATACTGTTCATATATTGTTCTTTGTTTATTTTTTACTGCTTAGAATATTCAAAACTGTTTGTCAACAGTCCATGTTCGTTTCGTTTTATATGTAACAGTTTTTTATCAAAATGGACAGGGTAAGATAAATTTCGTAATGAGCAAGGTGAGAGATTCCACCAAGGAAATTACATCGTATAAAAGTGACACAAAAAAGGATAAATTGGACTATATCATCAATTTTGTTTAGTGATTGTAAAATAAGCAAAAGTGAAATAGTGAATTTCATGTTTGAATTCATCAGAGCAATATTATCCTAAATCATCTAATTCGATCAAAACACCAGACAGCATGTTAAATTTTGAAGGATTGTATTATTTTTATTATTAATTTAGAAGAAAGTGAATTAAGTAAAAAGTTGGAGTGTCAGTGGTAAGTTTTTTTTTTAATGGAGCTTTAGGGTTCGCCAAGGCCATTAGACCTCTTGCAGTTACACGCCAATGGGAAGAGCCGACATGACTCTTCGCCTTGTGTGAGACTCGCCGAATAACTCGACCATATCCACTAAAAAACCCTCCTGAATTCATCAAACATCTAAACACACAAATGATAGGAAAGGAAAGACCAATATATTATATCAGGAGTAAGATCACAAGGGAGTTAATTGTCCGTATACCAGGAATCCTTTTAAGAATTTGGACACGGATGAATTTTAAAACGTCGCTAGATTAATAAGAACGATGTATTTCCCTATCTCAAGTATTTCCCTATTCCACACATGCTAAGTATAAGAAAATAATTTCCTAGATAAAACTTTAAAAGATTTAGAGCAATCTCTCATCCGCTTAAAAGTGACCTACTTAAACTAAGAAATCGGAATATACGGATTCATGAATAAAAAATTATAATTTGTTACAATATATTTTCTACCTATCTCGTCAATTCATGATTAAAGAAACCTTATCTCGGTATAAAGCACAATCAATGGGTTTACAATTTATTTACTTTGATTTCAGTAAATCGTAATGCAAGTTTTACAAAGTGTTTAAATCAATATATTGGTCACATACTTATTACTCTAGCTTAATTTGTCTTAATTTAATTTTACTGGTACTTTAAATGTAAACTTTCGTTCTTCGTAATATAGAATAGAATGTGAATTATATTTCAATAAGGTAGCAAAATAGGTTTCACATAAGATCCGTTGAAGGAAAGACCTTTAAATGTATTTACCGGGGCTTTGACATTGTACCTTTCTATACTCCATGTTAAGTTGTTAACGTGACAAAAATATTTCTTCAATCGATATATAAGAGTTACCATCATTCATCAGTAAGTTTATCAGCCTAAGGCAAGATTTCATTAGTAGTATAATACGTATTCAACTTAAAAATATTTTCTCTTGGCAGATATCAACGTAGGTTACTCAAGGAACCAAATAAATATGTGAAATCCATAATTCAAGGGCTAAGTATTCAGTAACATTATTCTCACATTAAAGAATAAATTTTTTCTAAATAGTAAGTAAACATATTCATCACACAAAGGTGATTTGATAATTTTCAAATATTTATATGATTATGAAGAAAAAAAATAGTTTGACAATTTAAAATTAAACAAGCTCTGGATCATCATGTAACATTTTGGAAAACTTATCTGCATTTACATTTTATATTCTTCACACAAAACGTCAACTTTAAGAATTCTCAACACGGTAATTACAATGAGGTAGTAATTACAAAAGGGAAGAAAAAAATATAAGGTACTATACACCAATACTAGTTCAAGACTGCTCCCGACTTATTGATATCGCAACAAGGTGATACAAACATTATATCGAAAATGATAATATACGAGCCGAAAAAAGTATAGATCTTCTAACGAATTTTAGTCAGACCTCATAACAATTGAATCTTGCTTTAACATGACTAAGAAGAACGAAGCAACTAAAGAAGGATTCAACATAACAGAAATACTATTTCAAATTGACACAACAGCGCAAGGAGAATAATCAAGGATATTTCAGTGTTTATGTTTGGTACTCTTTTCTTTTCGATAGGAATACTGGCTGCTTACAACATCACACAAAGCTCTGAGCAAAGATAACTTGGCTAATTCCTAAATACTCCCACTCCATTCCTTTTTCCAGTTAGAAAACTCATGTAACTATATAAGTTTTTTTTTAAAACCCGAAAGATGAACGGTTTTCACAGAAACGTCTTTTATTCTTCATACAGTAGTATAACCGTAAATGTGATTGGTGTACCCACGATTTGAAAACATGCTTCAGAACAAAACAATTAACTAACATCGGAATCGCATTTCAATTACATCCTCTATCGAGAAAGAAAAACAACCAATCTCTGAACACGATTCTTCGGTATTTATAGTATTCTAACTTACCCGACAGATGTTATCCTGTCCCAATTTCAATAAATTTGTTTGTAATCGTTTTATGAATTCGTGAAAAAATATTTTAAATGTGTAAACAAAGTGAAAATGAGAAAACAGCGTACTTTTGAGTGATCATTGTATCTATTAACAATTGTTGCCATGGATATGATTTTTGCAGTTTGTCCGAATTTTCCGACTTTTCTTTGTAATTGTCCCGATATTTTTTCCTTTTTCTTTTTTCTTTCCTATAAATTTTTCCAGGACCATAACGAACCAAATATTTATACAGATATACCACCGAAGTGAGTTTTTATATGCCTTCACTCTGCAACATAGACCTTTTCTAACCCACCAAAACCACCTAAACTACACTGTCGCAGATAATTAGCGGCGCAACTTTTTCCTCTCGCCTTCCTTTCTGTTTTGAAATGTATCTCGAAATTTTGGAGGAGGATGGCCTTAAGGGGATGCCATTAAGATTCCCTAAACTGACCAACATTATAAAAAATGAGAGGACATGGGGCAATGAACGCGTATCTCCACAAGAGGGGAATTGTACATTCTGAAAGATGTATAAGAGGAGACGCTATAGATAATGGATGAACATATGTTTGATTGCATGATAAATGGAGATGAACGATGGAGATGGTTAACAATGATAAAACAAAAGGGAATTTTTAATCTCAAGAACTGGGAAAGATATATAGTGAATGAAGTTATATTTCGAGATATCGAGTAATGTGTGACGGAATCAAAGCTGGTTCGAAGCGCTGCGCGTGAGGCTCCATAAAGGTGCTCGACAAGGCAGTGAATGATCGCAGCAAAACTACCGAGTGGCTACAGTTAAATGGAGGTATTGACAGAAGATAAAAAAAAAAAAATTAAATTTTTAAATCTTGGTAATAACAATATGCTAAGATAGAGGGTTTAGAAACAAGTAGACTATAAGAATTTTTTGTGAATGAGAGTATGCAAATAAATAAATAAGGTTCCCGTAATGGGAATTTCCTGTTCCAGAAACGTAAAGAAACATCACACAACGGAATGTTCGAAAAACAGACCAAATTCCTGCGTTCAGTAAAACTGCCTCGGGACTCTCGGGTAGTCCCACCTTGCATTTCACGCAATGACTTATTTTCTCCTTTATTCCAAATCTGCATGTATTAGAATATAATACTATAAAATAACTCAAAATCTTACTCTATTATATTAGAAGAGAAAAATGAGCCGTAACGTTGATATTTGAGATAGTTACTTTTTTAATATATTCTACTGGGACGACCTAAAATAACTGAAAGTGATCACGAGGTGCAAGTAATTGCTCTTCCCCTCCCCTTCCTCTGCAAAGATAACCTGGAAGGGTCTGCATTTTCCTCCTACCCCATCAACATTTCTTGGCTGTGGTGTTTCTGTGGTGCGATACCCACAGTGCCACCCCATTCGCGCTCGACAACCCTTAAAGAGTCAGAGGAATAATTGTTAACCGAATAATTATTTGCTCTAGATTAACTGATAAAGAAATGGAGCGCACAAATTAAATATTCCACTCCCGTATGCGAATTATGCAGAAGCTCCAATTCACTTCTTCCAATTCAAAGCAGAAAGACTTCCCGATGAAGCAGACATTACGAGATATATCATTAAAGTTGTTAATCGAGTGTGCTATGTTTACAAACTTCCGACTATTGATATAATTTATTTTTGCTTAACGTCTCTAATTGCAGATTAAAACTTTTACAAAACAATATGTCAAGTTGATTTCTGGCATAGCGCATATAGTACATGTAATGCGAAACCAAACAATGAGAGTGTAAAACTTTCAATTTCCGCTCGCTCTAGAACAGTCCACCTAATTTATATCGATATTAGTCATAGATAAAACTTATTTTTTTACGTATTCCGCATTTATTCCGTACCCTCAAGTATTGTCCTCAATTTGTCATTTACACTTACCGACGCAGTTACGGAAATTCTTTTCCAGCAAAAAATAATTAATTTAAAGGAGGAAATAGGTACAATTGAGTTGGGCACTACGTAAAAACGCATCAATTTGTGAAAAGATCGGGAAAAATTGAGCGCGTTATTAACGTAAATGAGTTCTCTACTACTACAATGGATGTGGATGTTATATGCTAATTTTAATATTCAACGGTTACATTAATAACGTAAAAATAACAACGTTATGTCTCGCAAACTAGGAAACGCGTCTGCGACTTACGATTGTTCAATTTTATAAATATATATAATTAGGGCCTTACGGCTCGCCGACATCGAGGTCATTAGAGTCCTAAAATGCTGTTACTCACTAAGGAGAGTCAACATGCCGCTCCCCATGTGTGGGACTCGCCGAATGACTGCTGACAATTAAAAGTCACCTAATTTAAAATGAATTAGGAAATTACTATTGCTT
Source organism: Laupala kohalensis (assembly GCA_002313205.1). NCBI lineage: Eukaryota > Metazoa > Arthropoda > Insecta > Orthoptera > Trigonidiidae > Laupala > Laupala kohalensis. The sequence continues at coordinate 214,182 of NNCF01128483.1, read as the reverse complement.
TCATTATAAAATATTGGGGTGAGGTAAACCTGTGCCTCGACACCATCTAAGAGCATTTCTAAATAACCTCACATGAATATATAAATGTAGTAGCGATTGAAATATGTTTAAACATACTAGTTTTCACCCTTCTATTTTTATTTCCTATTGCAGGAAGTGATTCTGTCGGCTGGCACAGTTGGGTCACCGCAGGTACTAATGTTGTCGGGTGTGGGCCCGCGCGAGTTCCTGCAACCGCTGGGAATCCCCGTGGTGCAAGACTTGAGCGTGGGATACAACCTACAGGATCACGTGAGCGCAGATGGTGTGCGCTTCGTGCTCAGCAACACTGCTCAGACACCGGGAGGAGAGGACGGACGCCTGCAGGATGTGCTGCGCTTCGTACGCGACGCCAACGGTCCGCTCTCTGCCACGGGAGTGCTTCAGGTAACGATATCGCCATTTGCCACGAAAAGACAGGGACTGTCAATCACGTGATCCATAACCACGTTGTAGTACTATGACGAGCTACACGTAGCATTTTCGGTTATGAAAAATTTCGCATTACATTCTCGCTTCTTGTGTTTCTTTCCCTGTGGAACTATCCAACTCACCACCTCACAACCGAACGAAATCTTTTACACTGCGCCACAACATATACTTAACTATTAAGAGCTATCAAAGAAATATTCGATGTCCCGATGTGCATGATTATTAATCGCTTAATAAATGGCAAACACAGAAATTTCTATTTATTCTGCCGTATTCCTTACAACTGAAGTCACTGTCACTCGTCTCCTGAATTATTGTCAATTTCAATCTCCATAGTTATTCGTTTTTACCCTAGATCATCCGTTGTAGTAAATATCTCTCAGAGTATTTCTCTTATATGTATATAATTGCATGTATTTTTAAAGTATACCAAATGAAATTGATGTATATTATTCGTAAAGATGATATTCTGCCAGCGGCGTGAAAAAGCAGAAAATTTACTACTCAAAGAGAAAAATCCGAATAAGTCAATCACACAAATAAGTGATTTAAAACTGCTCTTAACTAGATTTTAAAAAAATATTAAACATTATATTACCAATAGGCTTGTTTTGTAGAGTCCCATTTCTTCTTATAATGCGTCAACCATAATTCAAAGGAAACCAACAAACCGCTCGAAATTAATTTTCTTGAATAAGTTAGATATTAGCTGGATATCCAAATTTCCTGTGTCATAGACCTTAGCGTACTCCGTCAATTTAAATGTCTTCAAATGAATATTCTTATTCTATCAGACGATAATTTAAGTTACCTCTTACAGAAATTTACTTTAAAACCTTATGTTCAAACATTTTGAATCAAGATCGAAGATTAACTGTTTATTAAAACGAAAAGGAAATAACTGACTGAATATTAATGGGCCGCGTGCATATGTTCATTAAAATATGAAATAAATATGTAATAAATAAATAAACTAAAATTCGTAATATCTAAAACTTATTTAATTTCATTACTTTTAGAATGACTACTTACTACCCAAGGCAGAAACGTCAATGACTATATATATTATATTTTGCACTAATGATCGTTTCGTGCATTGAATCACCCGCTGACTCAAGGTATGACAAATTGTAATTGCACGTCGAATGGTAAGGGAAATCGAAATGTAATTTTTAAGTTTTAAGGATAATTTATTGAATTAATATTTTTAATGAAAATGAAATCGGACGTTTCTGGCTAGAAATATATGAGGAAATTAAAGTAATTATATAATATAAACATCATTAAATTTTACTAATTTACTAAAAATATCAATTTTATTAAGAAACTTAGTTCCTCTGATTTCAGAAAAATACGTGGAATATGTATTCAGTGTGCGATTTACTTTGTTATAGGTCACTGCGTTCATCCGGTCACAGTATGAACCAGCCAACGCAAGCTGGCCTGACCTGCAATTCCACTTTGATTCTGCCGTTGAGCCGACTGACGCTTACAGCGCCGACTCCAACATCGATGTCGATGTCAATGTCAACACCAACGACACTGGCAGACTGACCACATGCGCCAATAACTCCACGCCACTGGAACCAATTTGCTACTACAACCGCATCATAGTTCGGCCTGCAGTTCTTCGTCCGCGAAGCCGAGGGTTGCTTATTCTTAATTCAACTGACCCCTTCGACGCTCCCAGGATCTTCGCCAACTACTTGTCGGAAACTCCGGATCTGGATATTCTTTTAGAAGGTTTAGTGTTTGCGGCGCGTCTGTCGACGACCAAGGTTCTCCGCGATCTTGGCTACACTCTGGACACCAACCCCCTCCCTCTCTGCTCTGACCAGCGCTATGGGTCCTTCGCGTACTGGAGCTGCGTGGCTCAGCAATACACCGGCAGTGTGTACCACCCAGTCGGCACTTGTAAGATGGGGCCGTCGTACGACTTGAACGCGGTCGTAGATCCCGAACTCAAAGTGTACGGTTTACGTCGTCTGCGAGTAGTAGATGCATCCATCATGCCACAAATCGTGTCCGGAAACACAAATGCTCCAGTGATCATGATCGCCGAAAAAGCGTCGGATATGATCAAGAGAGAATGGATCTGGATCGAGCAAGGACGAGAAGAGAATACAAACATTGTCGTCCCGATGGAGCCGGGTATTCTGTCTCCTTCTACGCTGCCGCCCAGACTCACTGTGCCCACAACGCTGCCACCACCGAAAGCAACCAACGTCACAAATCGTCCAACAGAGGAGACCACAGCTAGTCCCCCTAGTACAACGAGTCCTGTGACTCCAGAAAAGACCCAAATAATTGGAACGAATCGTGTGCCCCCTGACGATCCAGGATTTTTTGGGAAGGTTGTGAACAATATACTGAGGGCTCTCGGCATGTTGAGGGAGCCTTCTAAGGCACTCTCCAGGACCAACACTACATCACCGCCTGTGGGCGAGGAACAAAACTTGGTAAAAACAGAAAATGTACGTAAAGAAAAAGAGATCGAGAGCAGGAACATTACAGAGAGAGTACGGTCGTTCCTCGTAAGTATAGGATATGGCAAGTGACATCTGCGAATTGTGAAATATCATTGCAACGGATATTCAATGCAACAAATACTCAGTGTTATGTTTGTTTAATTCAGAGACTTTAAAAGACGTCTATTTGAAAACATAAACAGTAATAAATTGTAAACCAAGCGTTATTTCTCTGAATGCCATATTTAATCTCAGAAATATTTTTTAAACGAAAATAATATATTTGTTATTCTTTTTGTGTTGAAAAAATAAAACGATTTACGTGTTCCAAAGTAGGTTCGTTGAAATGATGTAATTTTTCCACCGGTTTCTAATATATAAACGCTCAGAAAAGAAGAAATTCTGAGAAGTTCCTCAAAATACTCCATATAACGCTTACAAAACACAGAAACGAATGTTTTATTTCAGTAAATCATCCAGTAATGTATAAGTAAATAAATCACCAAAGTAATACGTAGAAACTAGAAATTGTAATAAGAAATGAGATTATTTATTATCTCAAAATACAAGATTAATATGAACATTGGCTATTAGAATACTTATATTGGTTATGTGTCCTTCCTTCAACACAAGTTTTTGTGGTAAAATTTTAAAGTTTCATATGCCAACGTAACAACAATTTCTCGAGTCTTCATCAGAGATAGAGGATATAATGAAGATATATATCGCCATTCTAAACTTTTCATTCAAACACAACCTTTTCGTCGAAACTCGTAGAAGCAAAATCACGGAACGTTGTAAAAGAAAAAGCAAAGAAAGTATTTTATTAGAGCTGCATCTTCATAATAAACACGTTACTTTTCATTTTTCAGTCGAAATTTTTGTATTAGTTTTAACGATCAATTAATTTGTATTTCATCATATCAAATAATACAAAAAATACATTTTACCCACATTTTTAAAAGTCTTTTTTTTGGGGGGGGGGGCTTTACGGCTCACCGACATCGAGGTCATTAGAGCCCTAACATTTTTGTGCAGGTAGGGAAAATGC
>NNCF01128483.1:194600-210182 GCA_002313205.1 Laupala kohalensis | reverse complement strand
TATATATATATATATATATATATATATATACATTTTTTCTTCCTCTGAAAATAGAGCGGTCGAAAATCCTGTTTTATTTTAAGCACCATATGATATGCAATCTGACAGTTTGCCACAAAATTTCTCGTACAAAAATCACGTCCCGAAGATGGCACTTAACATTAACCTACTTTTGTTCGGTCTTAAACAATTATCATCTAATAGCGTTACAGTTTAATCCAATGGCTTGGTCACAGTTGAGAGAACACGTAGCCCTCGTGTAGAGCGCAGTTGGCAGAATTGCGTAGAACCTAGAGCATAGAGCGCTCATTGCCCTTCGGTATTATGGAAATAGTCTCTGACAAGGACACAGAGAGACTTCATGTGTGAGTTCAAGATTGGTCCAATCCTCGTTTAGCCTCTCCGGTGTCTCGGGGGCTAGCATGCATGCACGTCTCCGAATCACTCCAGGTTCAATTCCCGGTGGGGAAAGAAAATTTTTTTTGAAGCGTTTCACTTCACTGTCAAAGTTAATATAGTTGTGGCATTTGAAAGGCGAACTCTCCTTTTATCCACCTCTTACTACCCCTAGTATCATTAACTCCACTATTACTAACTACTCCTACTAACACCTCCACGTGCGCCAAGTTGTAGGTGGCAAATTGTAGGTCCACTTACTAACAATAACCCTACCACCCACCTCCTAGCCCACATCTCCCCTTGTAGAGAAGATTCAATAGCACGCTACATTTCCCATGTACAAATACTACAATAAAAATAAAATCCTCATTCGACACAAAAATATGAGTTAAATTTCAATTGAATCTCAAGATGCAGAAACTCTAGGGCCAACATGAATTGTTCGAAGAGACAGGCATGTAGACCTAGTACGGATCGTAGTGTTGGAGAGTCCATATCGATACATACGGTATAGCGCTGCTATTCGCATTATATTAGTACGTCTAACTTTAGTGCAATATCCTTAAGTTTCACCCCTATTTAAGATTTGTATGTCAACTTCTACTCAGAGATAACTAACGAGAGAATTTTACTCGGAATATGACCTTAAAACAACACTTGTGGCACTTCCTTAATGAACGAAAATACCACATTAAGGGACCCGTTAGCGAAGAAAAATTTCGTTTTATGCTTCTTTTTTTTATCCTCACATGTAAAGCGACAACATGACACGAGTTACTGTATGGTGCCCCATAGTAAAAGGATATTGGTCGTATTTTGGGGGCTAGACAAAAACATTTACGCACCTTTTATCAGGAAATTTGCCATCGATACACAAATTGCACGATATTTGATTCCATAATTGAGCCAAAAACCCATATCACCCGCATGGGTTTGTCAAATATTTACTCGGCGATTTGGATGCATCAACTATGCAATGCGTAACAAACGAGTGCGCCTCAACATATGACTCTAGAAAACGGAAACAATGAAATGTAATTTTCCTCACTTGAACTTTGATGTGAATATTTCACTTCTGTAGCTTCCGGTACCTAAAATTCAAGGAAATAATCTAACTGATCATTTAGAAAACATCCGCTCCTTGAGAAACACCCTGTACGTCACATGCCAGTGGTCACTCGACTGAATCCAAGCTGTCACGCATCGCTAAGCGGAAAAGCGAAAGTTTTACGAGCAAAAAAAGCGAATATACGATTATCTCAAACACGATGACTACATTTCACACCTAAATCCAACGCTTTAAGGACAATGAAGCAAAGAGAAAATATTTAAGATTAATTAATTTATACAATGTAAAACAATGTTCACCGGGAGGTAAAACAGAATGTTTCGCTAAATCCTTGGTAATAAAAATAGTCATATTGTTTAATACAGAAGAAAACTACTTCATATCTAGGACTATCAATTTCATATCTTATTTATTTCGAACGAGATTCATCCACTAATTCATAACGTAAGTTTCTCTTTGACACAATCTGCTTTTACTATCTCAAGCCAATATGCAAATGACGTATTCAATTAATAAAATAAACTTAACGCAAGCATTCCTCTAAGAAAACGGGGTCGTTAACATGAACGCAAACCAAAATACAAAATTGAGTTGATTGCGGAGCGAGACTTCGATAATGAAATGAACAATGATACTGCATAACGAATCAGGTCGAACCCGAAGTGCGTAGATTTTGCAATATGAGAATACCAATAAGTGGACCACCGTATTGTCAAAGTGGTCCATGACAAATACAACGGTTATTCAATATTTAGTTTTTAAGGTAAATAAAACTCGGAATAAACGGAGACATCAAATGAACAAGCCGATACACATTGCGGTTGAAAAAAAATTATGTTGCAATATACCCTGATCAACTGTTATACATCAAACAATAATATAACAAAGCTCAAGGGATGAAAATGTTTCCAGATATTTTGTCGTTCTAGCTAACGACATGGGACATAATGATTGTTTGATCTCACGAACTAGTATATTCTCGCGGATTTTAAATGTTCGCGGTAAATGTTTTTCAATGTTCAAACTTAGGCGTCTTCTTGCCTTCCTAAATTAAAAGTAGGTCAACCGACAATCAACTATATAGGGTAAAATATTATTAATAGAAAACGGGACCTAAGAGTCCGAATATGTAATTGTCCAAACCATCTTCGTCTATTCCACCTAAATCACATTGGTCGGCGTTATATTCGATAGCTATCTTACCTGCACTTTAGATAACTCCCGAAACCCGCTCTAGCGGATAAGCAGAGAAACAGTAGTTGGACGTCCAGACCACAGATGGAGGCGCTGGTTGATTTATTTTCAAGAGCAGTTATTTGAATTCTTATTCGGAGATTTATCATTTCTGTCAATCAAAACAAAAGGAACTCGAATAATTATCATTACTCATGAATAACTAATGAATAAATTAACTTTGTGCGAAATAACGAAGGAATGTACGTAGTCGAAATTAATACCGCAATCATATAATACCATACCAAATGCGTTGTAAAATTTGGAGTGAGGGTACTTCGATGAGTTTTCTAGACATTGTCTATCTGCTAACGGAAACTTCAATAAATATTTTAGGAGCATATAAAAATGAATGTGTGGAAAGGATTCATGTGAATACTTATTATGTGATAGTGAGTTACATGAAGATAGAAAAACCTATATAATAACCTTTTTTGGGTGTACGTAATGAAATTAAAAGGAAAAATAATAATAGAGAAACACTATTTTAATTATTATTGGCCTATACAAAAAAATCGAGTTAAGAGATGCTGATTAATGTTAGAGTAATAAGAATATTTAGAACATAAGAAAATATAAGAAACAAAAGAAGGGAGTAAAAAATTGAAAAAGGTGAAAAACACGACAAAGGCACTAGTTACAACAGCTTGTGCATTGAATGTTTCTTTTGTATGTGTGTGAGTTCGCGCGATAAATTTCTTTTTACTCCCTTACTTGAAGGTGAACCCAATCACGGGTGAAATAATGTCGATGGGTAAAAATTTAGCGAAAATCAAGGAAAAATCACAGTTTCAATATCAAGGAGAGTTGAGATGGTCTGTTGAGACTGGTGCAGACTGAAAACTGTCCGCTCTAGAAGCTGATATTTAAAAAAAAAAAAAATCACCCACACCCGAATATTGCGGAAATCGAAAATGCATACAGATGTTGAATCGCAACGGGAAACTATAAAGAAAAATACTTGTTACATGGACCAATCACCAAGTTCTCAAAAAGTATTTAAAAATGCAGAAGAAGAAATATAAACAAAAACCACGAATTATAAAATATGGAGTCTTTTGAACTCTCACAAAACTTTCTGTCGGACTCTTACAAAACATCTTGAGAACATTGTTACATGTACACTTAAGAGACCCTCCAAAGGACATTTTTAATACCCTCCAAATGCGTAAATATTTCAATTTCCGCCAGTTTAATTTTCAATATTAAATTTAATCTGCAGAACATCTTATTGATATTTTGAGTGGACAACACCAACAAAATCACAACTCATTGTTCTTTTTGGATATATGGCTAGTCGTGCCGTGAAGTGTCGTTGCAAAATACTAGTAAGCGCAGTGAATTTCCGCACTTAAAACATCGACCAGGTTTGCGTGACAATTTTGCCTATCTTCTTATACTATATTGGTATTATGTCGGGCTATAATCAATGTCCTCTATCAATACATCCTTTACTATCAATACAATTACTCAATTTAACTCTTCTTGGAATGTGTCACTAACCTTGAAATATCCGCAATTCTTTTAATAATATGGTAATTAAATAATATTTCTTTTGTCCACTATACGAATTCCTAGCCGCGAAAATGGACTAAATTTCAATGACAGACTTTTGCAAAGCATACCGATATCTCAGAACAAGTACTAACCCGTTCTTCAACATTTAAAAAAACTTCTGCAATAGAATCAACTTCATTGCCATGGTTAACTGTCTTTCCCACAAAGATTCTAAAACGATTTTTTTGTATATAAATTATAGGGTCATATATAATTTTTTGTTTTCTACACACAGTGTTGAAAATATTTAAACCAAATAAAAATCAACGAAATGATTGATTAAAAATAGATCACATATACGAGCAGTACTCGAGAGTATTAACAATCTCCCATCACTGTGTAAATCATAAGAACACAGATACTGGTATTTGTAATTTGAGATTTTGCGATAAAAAACCGCTTAAGTGACTTTCACTTTCCACACTATGAAATATCAGACTCAAAAGTTTCCTGTTAACATATGAGCAAATTATGTAAATAAAGAACAAGGACCCTTCCGAAGTAAAAATTATTTGTTATTAACGTCATCTGTTTATCATCATTGGAAGAAATACTCGTTGGAAGAAACCTTGCTTAAGGTCAACTACACCGATTTGTCCAGGCCAACGAATAAACAAATAATATTCCGAACTACCATCTGAAGAGTGCGTCCCAGCTTACAGGTCGTTCTCTATCAAACTGCGTCAATAACAGTTACGAGTAAAAGAACAACTTCGACCGCTCGCTCCTTCAGAAATCCAAAGCAACGTAAAAATGTTTTTGCTCAGGGTTAATAGTGTAGTTCTTCATACATGTTTTTCAATGTCAAATAATAGCACTCAATGAGACATCTCCGAGATGTTATAAAATAACACAATACTTTTTACTACAAAATAATAACTTGAAAATATTATCCTAGGTAAAAAGTTAATCTGGAAATGCGATGATTCGTTTCATATTACCAATATAAATTTAGTAACTAATAAATGATATAATTTCCGGAAGAGTAAATGATACGTTTGAGAATAAAGAATACTTGTCTAAAAAATTCCAGTCTATACCTAACACGTTTCGTAGTAAAACTAGTTATGGGTAAAAATAATTAAATATAATTTTGGAATGAATAAAATTAAATCATCATTTCCATACAAGAGTAAATGTGCATTGGAAGCAAATGAGCTTACAGAGGTACAAAAAAAGATAAATTGTCTCACTCTGTGAAGATTCAAAGTGTCTTGAAAAACCTACAGTAAAGTGAGCATACACAAAAAAGAAACCTAAGCTGGGGTAGCTAGTCGTAGTAATGAATCATTTTGTTCAAGTTAACAAGGTCATGGTCGATTTGACTCCGTAAAACAATTAATCAGTTTGCGCGCCGCCTCGGTCATGAGTCAACGAACCGAATACAGCACCGCAGGCGAGTGTCGTTTAGCGGATACTACGAACGAGATCGGCGGGAAGGAAGAAACAACTGTTCTTGTAGATATGTCAGGTTTTTCAGCGGGGTTGAGGTGTTGCGCTCAAAACCCATAAGCTATAGCTCTTGATGTAAGGGTGAACGCGCACTAGCCCGACCACGACTTGTCGCATACGAGCAGTTTTTACATGGGATTAAATGGAACAACGCGCACTAGGCAGAGTGCGGCCAGGGCTAGGGCTAACTTTCTTCCTCTCAGAGCAGCAACAGCTGTGGTAGCTAATGGTGTTGTCTGTCTTCTAGACAGCCCACACATGAGTTGTCCCAGCTACGATTAGGCTGGGTCATCCAACTTATTATCTTTTTTCCTCTATGCAGCCAAAGCGAGTATAGCGTTGCCACTCTAGATTACACCACCACTTCGTCTCATGCCACATTAATATTTTCACAAATGAGTAATGTTTAGATAGCTTATAGCGATGATCCGAGTTTTCTCAATCAACATATCCAATGAACCGAAGTAACTCAGATCAAATCATCATCCGATCCAAGTCTAAAGACCAGCTGCAGATTAATCTGGTTCAACAATAGTGTTGTTCACCTTTGACTCCGAGCGGGATGCAATTCCTTGTTTTCACCACAAGAAGGATATTATGGTCACTCTCGCCTCGGTCAATTAGGTCTCGGGAGAAAACTTGATCTCTTTCTTTGGAATTGTAAGTCGATCTCAAAGTCAGTATGGACATGGACGCATCAGTAAGAATCTGGAATTTCAACAGGATTTGAACCTCGGATTTCCACATTAGCAGCTCAGCGCGCCACCCAGATATAACGACGACTATTAATTAACCATAGTTCACATTTATTTCACATAAAAAAGGAAACCTAGTAACATAAGTCACATTTTTAACTTACACCTCATTACACAAGCAGAAAAAAAAACAAAAACCAAAAATTATCGCCCTCCAACACGATTGCTAAAGTTTCTTAATAATAGGCACATATGGGTCTAATGTAAATAATCAATTGTTCAAATGTATTTTATTTCTCGTCGTTGCCTTCTGACATAATTTACCAACTAATTTTTACCATGAGTGTGTTTTGTAGATATTAGGGTATTGGATTTGTTATTTAGCTTCTTATTATGTATACTTTTTTATCTGCCACCGTGCATTGTTCACTTACAGAATAACAAATTATTATAATTATTATATAAATATCTATCACATCCTTGATTATAAAGTAACGAATAATGAATGAGACACAGTCAAAATTTTATTATAAAAGCTTAGCATAATAACATTTATGACGATCGTAATTTACGTGACCATCACAACACTAAAAATATTTTAATAAACAATATTTACGAGAGTTTTTCCCGTCATATATGCTTATTTAATATATTTTAAATAAAGATGAATAATTTCTGAATATTTATTGAAATATTACCTTCTTCCAATACATGGACTTCGGTCGATAAAATCTACATTCTTGTTCAAAGTAAACTTTAGTACTGTAAAACTTTCTCGTACATAGTTACTGCTAATTGTTGAAAGATTAATATTCAAATAGATATTCGAATAACTTTGTGACTTTCCGCAGGTTCATCAAATACTCACTATTTTTACATTCTACAATGATTCAAGTTCCCAATTATCTTCTCCACACCATGAAAAAACAAAATATTTGTATTTAAAATTTTAAATATTTCATAATTTATCGTTGTTGTGACACGAAAATTTGTTATTTTCAGTTGCAAGAATTACGCCGAAATATCGGTACAAACCAGCCAAATTCAAAATTAAATCACACCACAAGAAACTATACTCGAAGTCAAGTAAATTTACCGAAAATATTTCAATATGGCTACCCAACACGAATGGCCAACTTCTAAGAATTTAAGTAATATCGAAATAAATATTAATCTACTCACAAAAGCGAGTATTTGCTGCAAATAAATAAAAGTTAATTATACAATAAACTAAGACATGTATAGGTAACATTCGTTCCATACGCTCAATACAGAGAAGAAAGATTAGCGCCATAAGAGAAAGTGAATTGAATGTGTGCTTAAACCGGTGTTGGAGTTAGATTTTAGATCGAAGAAATACGTAATGCCAACATAACGCGACCACTTATCACTATCCTTATGGACAATTGCGAAGCAAGAGCGTTTGCTACACTGAATGCTAGCCCTGTACCAACACCAAGCCTATTGGACTCGCAATAAATAAAGTAGCAATTTATTGTTAAGAGAGCAGCTACAAACTGCCCATGATCACGTTTACGAGAATGAACTAATTTACTGCTACTATTTAACAACAAACTAGAAAACACAGTGCGTTCCTCTTCGTTTTCGTTGCTTGGGTTACATTTTCTCAAAGTAAAGTTACATAACTTAGAGTATACGTACTGACAGTAGCAGTTTATATTGATAATATCCATCAGTATCAAATTTTCCAGATGGCCCTTTTTTGATTCAGGAAGTACTAGTAACAGAGACTACACAACTATGCATTTCACGATAGTTTCGTATATTTCCATTCCCTACCTGTCTCTAGTGTTACGATATATGAGGTAAAATTGTGCGAATTGTTTCCTGTAAAAGATAATGCCTGAGGCCCACTGCCTCAAACTCGGTAGACAAACACCTAGATTCATAACGAATACAGAGTATAAAATATGAAGACCAAAACGAATTACAAACTCACGGATTCGTCATTAACAGACATACATCTTTTCGATAATTTTATTTCCTTATTACAACAGAAAACAACACTTCATTTTACCTGAATGTTCAACAGTATGATTTTTTGTTTCTTCATCTCCTAAACGTTTGGAAGTTAATACAAAAATATTTAAAAAATAGCTACCTACGCCAACTATGTACCGTAATACTGATTATTTCATTATGGCAGAGTAGAAAAATATAGCATGTCGACAACATTTTGGAGGTTTTCAAAATACAATAAAAGCAGTAACATTTGTTTTACTTTGAACGCCAAACAACAAATATTTTATCAAAAAGAACTCGAAACAAAAATTTATTTTATCAAGAAGATTTCGCAGTCACAAGATGGTCAGTTTCGACTAGTGACGCTTCCGTAAAGGCTAAAATAGGCATATCCAACGGTTATCCGGTCGTTTGACAAAATAAACGTTGACTTAATAGTAACAGCAGAAAGAGACATATTTCTCACCAGAGGTAAATCGTAATAACGTAAGATTCAATCGAAGACATTAATAATGAGTAGCGTGACATGGGAAAAATTTTTATGAACTTCTAGAACCAATTGGTCCTTCAAATCGAGGATAACAATCCCATCCCTTCACAAATAATACATACCTTCTTTGTGGAAATTTGTGAACAATGTTTGGAGGGAAAAGGAATTTTTACAAATATATTATTTAAAATAATATTTACTCACAAAATTTGTTTATTTCAATTCATACTTCATTGTGTATTTCTCACAAGTTTGAGAAATATCACTTGTACCACTATCTTTCTAAACCCTTCAAATACAGTCTGGCACCAACAATTTTCACAACACACACACACAAAACATGTGCTTTCACTTGTCTTGCAACTAGCCAACACCAGAACAAAATAAAAGAGCACAAAGCGTACTCCTAACAGTAAATTAGCCAGTGGGAATTTGAAGTATAACATCCAATGATCAGAAAATACAACTAATAGATGGACTTCAACAAAATAAACAACTTTAAACGCCTTTCTTTATACTTTATTGTTAAATATATTTTGTAACTCCGAAAACTTGACGCATTATAAATTCTGTAAAACTGTCGTATTGAAATCAAGCACGCACAGACGGTACAAAACTGCTCCACAATATCGTACAAAGAGCTCTCTTTTAAGGGTTCGCGTATTCTGGAAGTCTCCACAGCACTGTCCACGGACCGTCCTCCCATTGTGCACTTAACTTTACACACTGAAAGGAACTGGGCGAATGGGAAAGACCTGACTTTCAGTAAATGGGAACCATAAGTACTTTTGTATAAAAGTATTTGTTTCATGTGTTGCAGAGGAACACTGAAAAAAATATCCTCTCACTATCGTCTATCATTTCTTTTCCTCCCCCATCATCTCACAATTTTCTCTCAGAGTAAGATAAATACAATGAGAGGAAATTTAATCTCGAAATAAGACAATTTCCTTCTCATCTTAGAGGACGCGGAAATATTCATTAATTCGATGAAACCTTTAATTGAATTTTTATAGCGCGTCAAATTACAAATTCACTTGATTGTGGCGAGTGAGAGACGTTTGCGGGAAGATTTGCTCTCTCGTCTCCGGTGAATATTCGTGCAAGAAGACATTCTAAACAAGATGGCGAAGTACCGTTGAAGTGTAGGTCAAGATTTACCAATAGCAACGATATCTTGCGTTTATGCCATTTCTTTAGATTACATAAGAATATTATATACGTATTGTCCTAAATATAGATTAAAAGGGATTCAAACATCGTGTCCACGAAAATTGGTGCACACGAATTGCTGCGTAACTTAATTCGTGCGATGTGTTAATCGGAATCTGAACGATCGTGGAGTGTAATCTTTCTAGCTATAGTACATGGCAAACATCATGAAATATGCCCAAATTTTAATTCTGTGCACAAAAAGAGATAACAGTTTCATTTGAAAGATTTTTTAACAAGTTTTCATCAATCCGGAAAGTTTAATATCCCTTCATATTCATCAAATGCATAAAATTAAGATAAATAAATTATCACTCACGATCATGTTTTGAGTTTTTTTATGTAGTAAAACACAATAAAAATATTTTGATCGCCCTAAAAAGGTAAAAAATGATAGTTTATTTATCTTGGTTCTTTGATGCGACGTGAATAATAGATTAAATAAGATTTGGAAGATTTTTCGTGGGGCTTTAGAGCTTGTCGCCATCGAGGTCATTAGAGCCCTTAAAACTTGTACAGGTAGAGAAAATGCATTTACGCACTAGGGTGAGCCAACATGACTCTCCCCGAGTGTGGGACTCGTCGAATGACTCAACCATTCCCACTAAAAACCCTCCTGAATTACAACTCAAAACGCAAATCCCAACATATCTCAAGACGTTACTTAAAACATTAAAGAAAAAGAAGAAGAAGAAGAAGAAGAAGAAGAAAGAGGAAAATAAAGGATACCATAGCCCTAATAGCGTCGTGATCGAAAAGAACAAGAGGTGACCAAGAAAGGTCAGGAAAGAGAAAGGAAGGAGTTTAGTACAAGTAAGTGGAAGAAATGCCAGACTCAGCTCGGGGCCCCGTGTTCGCCAAACACATACTTACTAGATGTAAGTCCCCTGAAGGAAATATGGAAGAGGTCCCAATTCTATAGATTAAACAGATTCAATAAGTACGAATTAATCATAAAATAATGTACTCCTATCTAAAAAAAATTTCAATAACCTTTTCAAAACAAATATTTGAATCAGTTTTGACGGATATATATCTACATTGGCGGAATCATCATCAGACGATTCTTCGGCAAGTGAATTAGTGTCATAAGAACAATCTTTTATATTACTCAACTTTAAAGAAATTAACCATGGTACTTGAATAAAATGTATCATTGGAATCTGATTACAAAATAAGAAAAGTATATTATTATTATTACTATCATTTATAATAATCAATATTAAGTAATAATAATTATTAATGATTTTGTAATGTTTATCGGTAATTATAAAGTAGAGAATCTCCTTTATTTCCAAGAGAGTGGTATTTCCATTCCAACATGAATTTTATTAGGATTTCCTCAGTAGTCCTTCAAATGAAATCCAAGAAGCTTTATAAGACACTTAGATCGTAGCGATGACGTTTGCCACAGTGAACCGTGTACGGCGTCACGTCCACCCATATGCTGCCCCCCGCCAATCCGTCCACGGCGCTGCAGGAGATAGAGAAGACTTTCTCCAGCGCTACATGAGTAAAGGAGTTGTGCCAATGGACGCAAGCGAGTAAGCATGCCTCAACGGAAGACTGGAGTGGGACGGACTTCCCCACGGTTGTCAGACAAACGCTAACATGTAGTTGGTTTCTTTTCTTAGATGAAATTGTGCCGGAGGGAGAGCAAACATGACTCTCCCCGCGTGTCGCCGATCAACTCAACCATACCCACTAAAAATCCTCCTGAATTACAACTCAAAACTCAAATATCAACATATCTCAAAACATTACATAAATCATAAAAAAGAGAGAAAAAGGAAAATGAAAGATACCCTTACGTCAGGATCGAAAAGAACAGGGATCGAAGGTCAGGAAAGAGAAAGGAAGGAGACTCGCACAAGTAAGTGGAAGCAATGCCAGACTCAGCTTGGGGCCCCGTGTTCGCCAAACACGTACTTACTAGATGTTGGTCACCTAGGGGGTGGGGTGGGGGGGCATCGTGTCGTGATACGGGAGGACATCACACCCTGCTACGTGGCGTTCTCATTGTTTTGATTCCCCCCTTTTCTTAACATGATGACTCTGCTTTTTGAAAAGACATTGCCTTCATTCCTTTTTCCTTACTATTCTGTGTGTCAGGGGTGGAGTGCGAGACTATCTGTGGGGAAATTAAACGTTGCCCATTTCCCTTCCTGACATATCTCCCCGAGGAATATTTGAATTACGTGTGGGTCAATGATAACGAGTGATTGTTCTCGTGTAATGACATGAATGTACAATACAGGTACCTCGAAGAATCTGGTCACAGACCTGCTTTCTCCATTCGTATAACTAAATCATCCGGGATATGAACCACCGTCTACAGAGTATTTAGGCGAGAGACTAATGGCCTCAACCACGTCCATTTTTTATTTGAGAGGGATTCGAAATATCTCTCACGAAAAGGCATAACATATGGTGAGATATTATGTGGGAACATAAGTTGTTATGACGTGTCATTAATTCTATTAGTGTTCAATGACTCCTAGAGAATGATGATACTAAGTCTGTCGCTGAAGTTAACGAAAAATTATAAAATAACGCTAATACTTTGTACACACATTTATATAGATTGAAATAAAATCTCGCATCGATCCAGATCATCAAACGTTCTCCAACTTGATGGAGATTTAAACGGGTAATGTCTAATTTCGGTGGGATTTTTCTACGTACGAATAATGGGCAGTGTGAAAGGGGTCTACCAACTAATGTTTTGAAAATGTCAGAAATTTTCCTATGACCTAGACTCGTATCCTCATTAATTGGTAAGAAAATCTCCTTATTGAAAAAGCTAACGCACTCTCGGAAGGTGCATGTATCAATTATTTCTCTTTTTTTTGGGTNGTCATTAGAGCCCATGCAAGTAGGGAAAAATGCAGTTTCGCACCATAGAGAAGAGCCGTAGTGACTCTTCCCCGTGTGTGGGACTCGCCGAATATCTCGACCATACCCACTAAAAAACCCTCCTGAAATCAACAAATATCTAAATAGAAAGATGAAAGAAAAGAAAAAAAAAAGAATAAAAATACATTATATCACAAAAAAAAGGGAAAATAATTTTTACATATTATATTTTCGAATAACAAAACCGAACGTTCAAAACAAAAAAGACAGTAAAGATGAAAAGGGAATGTAAATTTTTAAACCCTCCCGAGAACTTGTCGGAGGAGCCCCGATCTACTTATAAAATTCAATACTTTATTAACATCATCCGTTTCATTTCCGAGAATTGTTGGTAAATCTGCAGCTACACCAATTTGTCTCCATATACTTAAGTATCTTCTGCAATCAGTTAGTAGGTGACGCACTGTCAGAGAACAGCTACACTCCTCACAAACGGGTTCATCATCAAGTTGTAAGAGATACCTATGAGGGAGAGGACAATGTCCTATGCGCAGGCGGGTCAGCAAGACCTCGTCGCGCCGGGCTGGCCTACAGGAACTGCTCCATGACTTAGCAGATGATTTGATAAGTCGGAGCTTATTGATTGCTTGCTTGCGCCGCAACTAAGGTCAATCGCTTTACGACCACGCAAATTTCGTCACAAATAATTTTCAGGTTAACACCGAAGTGACTCGCGGAGTGATATCCCAAACCAACAACTTTATCGCGAATCACGTGGAAATACAATAAAATTGAGACGTAACGAACTATTGAGTTGGGTAACGTATTATACGGTAATACAGAAATGTGTACGGAAAAAATGAGATGTGTATGGAAAAATACAAGTTATTAGTCATTTTAAGAATAGACCCAAGAACGCAAATACATCATTTTGTCCAATCACGAGAAATTCTTTCCTATTAAACAATCACCTTACTATCCTATTGAAATTCTTTCCTATTGAACAATCAATTTACTTCGAGTTCAGTAAATCCGATCTTAAGAATGCTCGATAAAACTGGAGCAAGGAGGAGCGATCAGTACTCCATTCTCTGTTACTCAGACACTTCAAGAGAATCAGAGTCTAATTTCTAGTTCTTAGGTTGGTAAAATGTTCAATCCAAATTAGTATCTGATCAAATGCGTAACAATGTGTGAGAACGTGATTGGCATGAAGTCTGACTTAGGCAAATCAAAATAAACATAACTAGGAAATTAATATGTTTCGTTGTTTTCTTTGAAAACACTTTTGCCGTTAGGCGTTAACACTCGCGGAGGTTCTTCCATTGTACGCTGCGCCATCCCGCCGCCACCCTTCACGAACGATGCTACTGCTCCCAGGAATGCTGTCGCCTCACCGGGAACTAGTGACCTCGTCCTTCCAGTCACTCTAACTTTGCCCGTCGTCACCCTACAACCTAAGAGCTTTACTGGACAGAACTTTAGAACGTTGTCCCCCAGGTCGATATGAGATTCTAGCAGAAGGTTTGATCTACTGAAAAGAGCAGCGTAATTTATCAGCAGAGAAATGAAAGTCAGTCGTCATCGACCATAGATACAATTCGAAAACAAGTTGGATTCGTCACTTTGCACCTGTTACGCTTCTCGTGATCAAAATATGGCAAAATCTTCGACAAAAAGAGAGTGCAGAATAGATTCCTCACAGATGTTATACAAAATTTCTTCGTCTACACAATCACGGTATAGAACGAAAAACAACTATTGTAATGTGTGCTCAGAATTAGGACGATGAAAACAGGATTTTTACATCTTCTGCATGCAAAATACGCCATTTTTATTTTACGCCCTCTCAATTTACCAAGTATGATAATTTTTTTAATTAACATACTATTAAAAAGGAATATTCTAACTCAGAATTTTTTGTCGGCAAGAATTCTTCCAGGAATAAAATGAGATCGATCGCACAGAATTTATATTAAAAAATGTGCGAGTACAATAGAAGCAGAAAAAAACATCCTATCTGAACAACTAAAGCATATCACTGTGATGGCAAGATGTATTACCGATGCACCACCGTTTCTTCGAACATTATCTGAACGTTAGATCCGTATTTTTCACTTCCTGCAATCTATGTGGATCAGAGATATAGAAACTTCAGAGATATAGAAACTTTCCTGGTCGTATTGACGATTGCTGAAAATGGAAATTTACGATTGCTGAAAATGGAAATTTACGACACTGAAACATAGAATCAGAACAGGAGGAGGGAAATAGATAAGACTTCACGCATGAGCTGTAGAACTGTCAGTGGTGACTTTTTCGCTCTCCCACCATAACGGTGGCCGCGGAATGCGTGTGTAATACCGTCCTCAGCCAAATTAGAACACTTCAGCCGTGGTTTACTTCATCTATCCCAGGTAAAACGTGTTCAAACACCAGGTTCCTCGATATCAGAACGCCACTCTTTCCTAGGTACCTCATGGTTAGGAGAAAGATCACGCTCCAACAAAACACGGGAGAAATGGTTACTAATAAGGCATATTTTACTGTTCATGTGATAAAAGTATTGATAGTACAAGAACGTTCTAACTATATATATATATATATATATATATATATATATATATATATATATA
>NNCF01128483.1:150903-194572 GCA_002313205.1 Laupala kohalensis | reverse complement strand
CCTTCTTTATCACTCTCCAAAAATTTAAAAGTAAACCGTTGAGCGGCACGGGAAAGGAACCCTTCACATCTGGCGACGGCGCATTGACCCACGAAAAGCTCTCTGTTGAAGAAAAAATTTACTGCTGTTTAGAAATAGCGCGAAAGCGTGGGTGCGTATAAATGTCCCACCCTGGTCGTATAACAACGATTGTTAAAAGGACGCGCATGTGGAGGTTGCCAGTTGCAACTTGTTGAAGAAGGAAAAACGTTTAAAACAGCAGTTGAAAATTGTTCAAAAAATACTCCAATCAGAATTTAGGCACGGGAGGGGGAACAGTTGTGGTATTGGAAGCTATTCGTCTAGTCACGTGAAATTCAAAATTGGAAGACTTAGGAAATGGAAAAAAAATGTAGAAGGGGATGAAACCATTTTAAGGAATGACAAATAAAGATTCGGCCCATTATATGAGATTTTTTCGCGGACATTTTGAGTCGCATTACATGAAAGTTTTCGCGGGCATTTTCAGCACTACTCTGCGATGAGTATTTTGAGGCTTCTGCACCATCATTAGTTCCATTATTTTCGAAGATTTTTTCAGAACCTTTGGAGCACTTTCCAAACACTTTGTCGTTGACCATTATTTTCAAGATTTTCACCAGTATTTCACTTTCTCGAAGATGCTTCGCGAGGCTCGAGACATGGACTTTTTTTGAGAGTTCGGTAGATTTTTTTTGTAGGGCTTTAGAGCTCGTCAACGTCGAAGTCATTAGAGCCCATGCAAGTAGGGAAAAATGCAGTTTCGCACCATAGAGAAGAGCCCCAATGACTCTTCTCCGTGTGTGGGACTCGCCGAATATCTCGACAATACCCAATAAAAAACACTCCTGAAATAAACAAATATCTAAATAGAAATATGAAAGAAAAGAAAACAGAATACCAATACATTATTTCACAAAAAAGGAAAACAATTTCTAAATATTATATTTTCTAATTACAGAAACGAACGATGAAAGGAAAAAAGACAGAAAAGATGAAACAGGAATGCAAATTTTTAACCCTCCCAAAAACTTGTGGAAGGAACCCCGATCTACTCATTAAATTCAATAGTTTATTAACATTAACCGTTTCATTTCCGAGAATTGTCGGCAAATCTGCAGCCACACCAATTTGTCTCCGTATACTTGAGTATCTTCTGCAATCAGTTAGTAGGTGACGCAATGTCAGAGAACAGCCACACTCCTCACAAACGGGTTCATCATCAAATAGCAAGTTCTACCAATGAGTGAGAGGACAATATCCAATGCGCAGGCGGGTCTGCAAGATCTCCTCGCGTCTGGCTGGCCCACAGGAACTGCCTCTTGACTTAACAGAGGATTTGACAAGACATTCCCGAGCTTATTCCCTTCAGCAGCCAACCACTCATTGTTCCATTCACTCAGAATCCTCATCTTGATGGAATATATGAGATCCCTTTTTGGAATCGTGGAGAAATTCACGCGATTCTTGAGGCATGCCGTCTTTGCAGAATATTCTGCTTCCTCATTTCCTCTGATACCCACGTGTCCGGGAACCCAGCAAAACATTATGTTCTTTCCATCACTTTGCAGTGAGAAAAGTACATCCTGGATGTTCTAGATCAGCTTATCAGCTGGATACATGTTCTGGATTGCTTGAAAGGCACTCAGCGAATCAGAACTAATCAGAAAATTTATTCTGTGAGAGCACTTTGTAGTTCGCAATGCTCGCAATATGGCGTAGCACTCAGCAGTGTTAACACTGCACAAGTCGCCTAGACGGTAGCCACAGGTCTTAAGGGGAAATACCACGGAGCAGCCAACACCATCAGCCTGCTTCGACCCGTCGGTAAACACAGGGATACGGTCCCGGTATTTGTAGAGGATTAGCTGAAAGTATATCCTCAACATCGGAGCTGGAGTGTTCTTCTTGTCATGATGCAAAAGATCGAAAATAATCTTCGACTTGTGCAAAGCCCAAGGGGGAGACTTACTAAAACCTTGATGTAAGACATTAGGTGTGCGTATATTTAAGGTTTCCAAAATTTGTTTGGAGCGATATCCAAAAGGTTTGGTTGCTCTCAGTCTGTTGTTGTAGAAACGGATGGAAGAAGAGGATGGATGAAAAACCGCGATGTGCACCAGATTGTCGGGTAAAGTTTGCAAGTGGCAAGAGTGTCGTAGCATGAGCATTTGCCGCCGAGGGTAAAGAGATGGTTCGCCACTCTCGGCATACAAACTCGGAATAGGACTAGTGCGGTAGGCTCCCGTAACTAGTCGCATTCCTCCATGGTGGACACTATCCAACTTCTTTATTTAGCTTGCACGAGCAGAGCTATATACAATGAAGCCATAATCGAGCCGACATTTTATGAATGCTCGATAAAATTGGTGCAGGGAGTAGCGATCAGCGCCCCATTCCCTGATACTAAGGCACTTCAATAAATTCAGACACTTTAATGTTCTTGCTCTTAGGTATGTTAGATATTCAATCCAATTNTCTCTGATCAAAGATTAGACCTAAGAATTTCACAAAATGATAGAATTGGAGAACGTTGTTCCCCAGGGCGAGGTGTGGTTCTGAAAGAAGGCTTGGTCTCCTACTAAAAAGAACACAGCGTGTTTTCTCAGTAGAGAAACAAAAACCTGTCGTTTTCGACCAGTGGTATAATCTATTAAGGACGAGTTGAATTTGTCGCTCCGCATCTGTGATACTCTGTGATGAACAAGAGATAGCAAAGTCATCGACAAAAAAAGAGTGTAAAAAAGGATTCTTTACAGCAGACGTTATGCTGTTTATGGCCACTGCAAATAAGGTCACACTCAAGACTGAACCCTGAGGAACACCGTTCTCTTGAAGAAGGAGATCCGAGGTGTCTCTTCCAATTATATAGCGGAAAGAAAGTTGATCCAAAAAGGACATGAGCATCAGAGGAAGGCGTCCTCTACATTCCAAGGCATAGAGGAATTTGTTGTTGTAAAATGCCACGACGCCAAGTAGTATCGTAAGCCTTCTGGATGTCAAAGAATATTCCGATGAGATGTTGTCTTCGGACGAAAGCATCTTGAATTGCTGATTCCAGGAGAAGTAAGTTGTCCAAGGTGGAATGGAACTTTCTGAAACCGCACTGAGATCGACTCAGCAAGTCATGCCGTTCAAGATACCAGACGAGACGTCGGTTGATAATTCTCTCCAGAGTTTTACCAACGCAACTCGTCAAGGCAATGCTTCGATAACTACTAATGTTCGTTTTGTCCTTACACGGTTTTAATAAAGGGATAAGCTTTGCTTGCTTCCGCGAATTAGGGAATATTCCCTCGGACAAAGAAACATTAAAGATATCCAGAAGGTATTGTTTCGACTCGGGTGTGAGTTGTCTCAGCATTTCATAATGAATTGAATCAGGGCCAGGAGCAGTTTCGTGGACTGTTGCTAGAGGTGACTCAAGTTCCCACATGAAGAAGGAAGAGTTGTAGGGTTCCCAGTTGGTGGAACGAAAGTCAAAAGATGTGCTCTCTGCTGTTTCCCTTTTTCTCTTGATATCAGGATTGCAGTTTGCTGTAGATGTTAGGTCAGCAAAATATTCAGCCATTGATGTTGCCATTTCTCTGTTGTTGGTGAGAACCTGACCCTGAAAATTGAGTCCAGATATTAGGACTCGAGAATACCTTCCAGATATATTTCGGATTGACACCCATACTTTAGTGGACGATGTTCTCTTAATGGTGCTTAGAAACTCTTTCCAGGAGGTAGATCTGGATTCTTTGATAGTTCTGCGCGCTTTTGCTCTAGCAATCCGATATGCGGCGAGGTTTTCCGGAGATGGACTAGCCTTAAATTTCCGTAATGCTCTTCGCCTTGCCCGAATGGCGGAGCGACATGCGTCGTTCCACCAGGGGACATCAGGTCTTCGCGGAAAAATGTATGTTTTTGGAATGGATTCATCAGCGGCGTGATGAATCACCTGGGTCAGATGGTCGACCGTCTCTTGGACACTACCCGTTTCTCTAAAGACAGACAGAGAACGGTACAGTGTCCAATTTGCCTTTCTGAGAATCCATTTCCGTGGCTTGCATTCTGGAACAGTTGCACGTTCCTGCAAGGACAACCAGATAGGATGATGGTCGCTACCATGCAGATCATCTTCTACTTTCCATTGAAAGATATCAGCAACTTCTGGTAAGCAAATTGACAGGTCTATAGCAGTCCAAGACCCGGTCGCAAACGCACAGTGGATCATCTCCCCGGTGTTCAGTAGACAAATCTTCCCGCTCAAAGAGACAATTCAGCAGTCGGATCCTGGGGCAATCGCTCGACGAACCCCACAGTACACTGTGGGCGTTGAAATCTCCGAGGAGGAGGAATGGTCGAGGGAGTTGGTGAATTAAATCCCTGATGGAAGTTTCCGAGAAATCTCGTGTCGGAGGAAGATAGATTGAACACACGGTCGTAGCTGGTACTCTTTGAATTGTGACTGCTATAACCTGAATTTGAGTTTGTAGGAGAACAGGTGAGCAGAGGATTGTGTTTCTAACAAACACGGCAACTCCACCTCTTGCTCCATCTCCCGTGGTGTCGTCATATCTGAAACTGCTGTATCCTCGCAGAAAGGGTGAGTGATCTGGTAAAAGGTGTGTCTCTTGCAGGCAAATACAGATCGGATTGCGTCGCGCTAAGAGTTGTAACTCTTCACGTTGAGTTCTATAGCCATTAAGGTTCCACTGAAGTATGGAAGCCATTACTGTTTCGAACCTCCGGGGTCATATTCGTGAATGTGTATTTCCGCATCACCGTTGGACAATACACGTTCTGACTCCGAGGAAGAAAGCACAGAGACGTTCTTTTTACTTGGTAATTGGACAGGATTGAGAGGTTTAGCCCTAGAACCAGGCTTTGTCTGTGTTTTTGTTGCAGTAGGTTTATTACTACTTGATTTTTTTGGAGTAGATGGACGCCTGGTGTTGTTTTAACTTTTTTCGGGAAGGGCTGACTCATTTTTCTTTCCGCATTTGCAGACATTTGCGCGACGTTGTCGTAGACACGTCAGTGAAATCGGCCTGAACAGATACGTTCTTCATCTGCTTTGGAGTCTTGGCTGCGGTGGAGTAACTGGTAAAAAATACAGGGTGTAATGCCCTGTATTTCTTCTGCGTTTCACCGTATGGGATCTTCTCCGTAGTTTTTATTTCCTGCATTTTCTTTCCTTCGAGAAAGGCGACACACTCTCTGCTCCATTCCGGGTGGCTGTCTGTGCAATTAATGCACTTTGCAGGCCCCGGGCATGAAACTCCGGGTTCGTTTGCCTCCTTTCCGCACTTTCCACAGGTATCCACCCTAGCTCTAATAGCGTCGGGATCGAAAAGAACAAGAGGTGACCAAGGGAGGTCAGTATAGATAAAGGAAGGAGTATGGCACAAGTAGAAGCAATGCCAGACTCCGGTAGAGTGGTCGTGAGCTGAGCCACTACTCAGTTATTTCAAAAATATCGGATTAGTTCAAAACATCCAAAGATTTTTTTTGTGGGGCTTTAGGGCTTGTCAACAACATCCGATGAGATTCCGGAATTTGGATCGAAGCCTTTAGTTTTGGCCAATATTTTTGGTGAAATTTTCCGCGTAACGGAGGCCAGGACTGCGCGGCGCCACCATCAGAGCATCAGGGCCGCACTGCTGAGGGAGAGGAATCACCACCGGAAGAGCCGGAACTGGTGACGCCGCCATCAAAGAGTCTTCCCGAGATCGGAGCTTGGCCGGTGCGTTGTGGGGTCAACGCACCCTTAACTCCCCACTGTCTGGGTTGACTGGTCATCTGTTGAGGTATTAGTACGATCGTTGGTGGCATCCAACCCACGTCGTAATACGCTTAGGCGAGAAGAATAGTGCGGAACGTGTTGCAAAAAAGGTGCCCAGAACTATGGACCTGATTATTGAATAGAGGGGCCTATTATCGCACGAGAACCCAGCCGAATTATCTTTTATTGTATTTTGTTATAAATGTAAACTCAGTGTCCTTTTATTTTTGTTGAAGGAGAAATTTAATGTTCGTTTATGATTTAAATTCGATTAAAATTAATGATTTTTGTGTTAGAGCCGAAGTCGGCGATCACGTCAGTGCGCTTTCATGCTAACGTTGACGGGAATTTTTGTGTTTTTTGGGGGGGATAGCATGAGGGTGTTTATCATTTATTGTACATGTTAGTGTTAATAAAATTAATGAATTAATTTGTCACAAAGCGGTTTCCTACATCTGGAACCCTAGTATGGTTTTTCCCTGTGATAAATAATTTACGAACCCAATTACTAGTAGCACCCTGAGTTAGAGCTAGTCGAGGCGCTTTACTTTAATTAATTATTATTAACAATTAAATTTTCGTTCTGCCACAATATATCCCTTCAGGAGACTGATTGGGAGATAATAGTTGAAGAGGAAAGATGGGGATAGTTCACAAACGTAAAGAATTTATTTAAACATAAGAAGTATACAAATCCTGTATTTTGAGTACAGGAAACTGAATTGGAAAATATTTATAATGACAGGTAAAGGAGGTATAAGAAAAACTGTTTAGGGTGGGCGAAAAAATCCAATTTTCTCGATTTCCCCCCCCCCCCTTGATTTGATGAGACCTGTATATTCTCCAATGTCTTCATACAGATAATATCCATCAAATATCAGGAAAACATCTTATCACAACACGATTGTTTATACTTCAAAAGTGAATCATAAAAAGAAGGAAATACTTATATTTCTAAAGTACATATCATGTGTATGAGGGAAGGTTTTTCTTAGAGGTGAATACAGAATCATAACCTTCCCAAATCACTTATCACGCTAGTCTTACAGCCACATCTCGAGCAAGTTTGCTGGGTGAAGTGACCATTCACGTCCGCTGCCTAAAGCGGTGAGTCAAGGCCATGAAAAGTGACAGGTTGCTGGCGAAAGAGGGAAAGTGGCCAACGATAGACAGCGCGCGGGAAAGGTGAATGCGACGGAGAAAGAGAAATGGAAGAAATATACTTACAATATCGTTTCATCTCCATGAAACTCTTACATTACACAAAATAATTTCACCAATCTTACTCCTTAAAGACAAAAGATTACGAACTCCAGAATTACCCGAGAACTATAATCTATTTTTACCAGTTAATAATAAAACTCACAATTCTAAGATAACTGTTACGTTCACGTACAATACATAATTCAAAAATTGAAGTAAATGTTTATTATTGTTTAAAAAGATCTACCCCATCTATGATTTTTGGTGTCAACGACAAGCATCTCAGAACACAGTAGTTTCAACAATTTCGTCGCCAAGATAAACATTTAGTCAAGTAAGTATATGCTTATTAGCTTCATTTTCTGCATATTAAAAGAAATGCATAATTGTTTGTTTTTTGTTGTTGTTGTTGATTTTTCATGAAATACAGGATTAAGTCGTAGAATAAATTAAGATAATCCTACATTCGCACATAATGTAGATAGTATTCATTTAAAAACCTATGCGCAATGGTCTGGGCGACAGTCTCATTAATGTTCATCTCAAATTTTGAGTCATTTCAATAGGTACAATTTATTAGCAATATTTTCGGAATAATTAAAAAAAATGACGATGATATTATTATTATTGGGTTTTTAGGACTCTCCAACAAAAACGTCATAATATTACTATTTCTTAAATAAATATTTATTCCGTTAAGAATCAGTTTGTTTATATTCTGAGGACATTGTAAGAAGTAGCCAGCTATAATATTTTTATTTTACGGGGGTGCAGGCCATGATAAACCCGCTACTGCCTTAAGGTCCTTGATAGGAATTGATGTGATGGTTTCTCGCTTGCTTCCGGAAAGTAAATTTGTTTAATGTCCTACACGTAGTCTTGCGCAAATTTTAACTGTTCTCTTTTTTTGAATGAAGTTATTCGTGACGCATCGCTTCATACAAAAATTATTTGAGAGGAGTGGAAGGTAATAGTTGGAGAGAGGGAGATGGAGAGAGGGAGATGTTGCCAGCGCAGGCGACACACTTGCCGCCGTCAGCAGAGAAAGTGGTCAGACAACGGCTCCAACTGAAGACACCGCACATGAGCATCGGAAACCGCTTTCCATGTGGCGAGTTTCAAGAAAACCGCGGCCGAACGGGAGACCTCAACGAACGAACGAACGAACGAACGCAATGGCCACACTCCAATCTTATTAATTAATTTTTTTTAATTTAATCTTATTACTAAAAAGGATAGACAAGTTGATCACAAGAGTGATCTAATAAAATAAATTAATTAATATAAGGGATGAGAATAATACATGACGGTAACTGACAGAAATCCTAGAAATGAACGTTGGAGATGGGTTTATAAAACAAAATAAATTGAAAAAAATTGGTATATCTGGCTTGACAATTTTCGGAAAGGTATAGCGTGTCGAATCACATGTAATAGTACGTTCTTCTTTCTCATGGGATTTTCATTGTTATTTAATATATTTACATCGTACTATCTATTGAATAATATTTCCAATTGAACTATCTTCTACAATAAAGAAATATATTCAACGACAAAAAAATATAATGAATGATTGATTGTTGAGAATAGGATATAAATAAAAATATTTTTTATGTATTTGTGTGTTATATTTTGTTTTATTTATGACCTTTTCTCAGAAATCAAAATCATAAGAATAACAGGGTTAATCCAGAATATTTTGAACTTACTAATTTAGCGTGCAGTGATATAATCGTTTTTTGAGTACACAATTATATTTACAAGAACAACATTTTTATACGTCCATTTCTTAAATATATTTCGCTTGCCACATTCGTGTATTTCGTAAACAATTGGTGCTATCACCTAGGAAATGCTTACTTGCATAACTTAGAAAATGCATGAAAAACCACAGTATTAACATTTCGGAGGAATTTCGAAGAGCTACAGCACTTATAGCACCATTTTGTTTCGTCGACCCTTTTATTCATAAGATGTGTTTTGGACATAGCGACATATTCAAGTCATACTTAGTTCAAAGAATCTACGGCTAATAAAACACATTAAATAGATGCTCAAAGAAGAATAAATACTCTCAAATTACGGAAAAATGTAGAATTATTCCAAATAATAGTATTCTGTGACTACAAAAATATCTGAGACTATTTCTCCATAGCAACTGCCATTTCTGCCGTATTGAAAACAGCAATACGTCACTACAGTAATAATACGATCTAATTTGATTCAGTAACACTAGTGATGCATCTTGTTAATTAAAACTTACAGTAAAGCTTTTAAGAAAGAAATCATTATTAAAGGTGTATTCGCAAATAATTTGTTTTTTCAACACTAAATGGTGCATCAAATTTTATAGAGGTGGATACTAGTCATGTAAATCGGAGGTCTTACTTCAGAACCCTATCTCAATAGTCGATGACCCCACAGAATCAAATTAACTGATTAGAATTCCGTGATATAAGAAATATACTTTACTTCGTCAATAACCGTCCAGTAAATGGCCTTAATAAGTTGTTTAACATTCCTATGTTTCCATAGCTGTTTGTGTCTTTGTAATAATAAAAATATTAACCAATGTTCGAGATGATTGATCGCATTGCAGAGATTTTAACTAAGCATAAATGGTATAGCAGTACCAATAAATCATCAGACACAACACCATGTTGACAAAAATGAATTCAAATAGTAAAACTAACACGTATACCATACTAGTCAGCGTAATCCTCGTGGTAACTTCAATCAAGTAAAAATTACATTTCAGTAATTTGGAAACTGAACGGTCAATACCGAACACTTGTATTTTTTTGTATTCAAGCTTAAGAAGATAATTCTGGGTTTTATCGATTTGTCTTCTTGTATTAAGCCGGAAGACTTAGACGGCAAGTAAAAAATACGAAGATTTATTTTTTATTTTAATTACGAAGGCCTCGACTGTTTATTTTTACATCGGAAATGTAAACAACTGAAAGTTAAATATTCTTGAGAATCCGTAATATAAATATTTTTTAAATATTATTAACAGGAATAAATTTATGGTTATTTAGGAAATAACACCATTCTTTTCGTCCCAAAATAAATCTATTGTAGGAATTTGGTCAAATCATTGGGTCCAATTTCGAAAAGAATCTTGAGCAGTTTTCCATAAAACAGAACGTAGAATTTATAGTTCGCTTCATAGGATTCGTAAGTGAAAGAAAACAATAAATCATCACCTATCCTATTACTAAATACAATCACTTCCTCGTAGCTTGTCCTTCCTCGCCCCCTCGCCCTTCAAAAACGCATCTTCACTTCTTGTGCGCCTCGGTAGTCTCGAGCGGCATTACTGCTCTTTAAAGCTTCGTCCTCACTAATTACGTACTATCAAGTTACTTTCTATATTATTTCAGTTACTCATCCCAAAACCCTTGCATGCATCAATACACGAAACAAAGGTTCGTGTTACTTGTCCGGTTTGTCGAAAACTTGTCACACTCGGTCGTGCGAGAAACGTAACTTGCGTGAGCACTTCTAATGCAGATGTGTCCCAATATTTTCTGATTCAAATCTCTAGCACTTGAGTTATACGACGATCGGCCAGGAATTAAAATTGTGATCTGGTATACAGACAGCATATATTCCTTAACCCCCCTCCTACGATCGCTATCGTCGTATATCTTACGTTTTACCAAAACCAAAATCAGCGTCATTTCAATTTACTACGCTCAATTTTCAATTTATTACGTTAAGATTTCAAAAAAGCTACTGGTAAACTGGGGTCTTTCAACGAAAATTAGGGCTGCGCACAGGGCATTTACCCAAATGCCCTTATGGCCAGTTCAACACTCTGACACTCGAAAGCGAATTCAAATTTATGGCTTCTAGGTACAGTTAAAAATCAATTTTGTTGGAAAGCATCATGATCAACACTGGGCTTTCTAGCAACGTGAGGGTCGGGCTGACATTACAATACCTTGAGGACATAAGACGGTAGGCACATATAAAATTTAAATGCCTTAGCCAATCTC
Organism: Laupala kohalensis; assembly: GCA_002313205.1. Lineage (NCBI taxonomy): Eukaryota > Metazoa > Arthropoda > Insecta > Orthoptera > Trigonidiidae > Laupala > Laupala kohalensis. The sequence goes on along the minus strand of NNCF01128483.1, from coordinate 183,577 downwards.
ACGCAATCATTTTACCCAAGAGGAGCTCTCAATCCTTCGGGATACCGAATTCAACCCAAACTATTTACATAAAATAGCAATCACTCGAACAACATTTAATTAATTAATAACCACTCGCGGAAACGATAATACGTACTGTGAACTCACATTATTCATGCCATGAAATTATAATACGAAAATATTTGTTTTATGAGTAATGATCAAGATGAATGACGTAAATGGGATGATAGGAAAAGAGAATCTAGGTATTACCTAACATGGCTCCTTCGTTTACATGCGAAGTACTAACCAAAGACGTCTTTCACAAGGATTCTCTGTAACTCCATATGACGTAAAGTACACAGGATTGCTGCGTTGAGTTGAAATCTGTTCAACTATCTTTCTGGCTTTAAATGGAACGTCAGAACTCCTCGGCTGATAGTTTCCTGACTTCCCTACTCGTAATTCACGCAGCCAATTTTTGACTTCAACCAAGACACTAATTTAGTAAATCCAACCTTTTAAGTTAAAACAGTTTCATAATATTCCAGAATTAAATACACTAATCAATAAGAAGCTGGGTTTCGGAAATTTTTCTGAACACTTTACTTCAGAAACTAACGAGACTTCAAACATGGACTAAGTAATCAGATTATTATGCCAAGTAAATTAAACTACAGTGCCACTACATGTCACATAGATATGGAGCTATGTTATAAGACACTACAATTTTACAAAAAAATATTTATCCTATTTATTATATCAAATGTTAACATTGCACTTGATGTTAAGTGCAGTAGCCTGATTCAACACCCCACGCGCAAAAAATTATAATAATAAAAGCAAATAGTTTCTACTTTTGGTGAACTTTTTTCTCTCGGTAAAAGGTACGACACAGCATAAACAATGCACGAATATTGACGGTAAAAATAATTCCTTGAAACGACACAAAAATGCTTCTCTATGTCTTCTTTGTAGATCCTATATCTTCTATAATTCCAAAATTATGGAATAGTGTCGCATTTCCTAGACTAATATTAAAATTGATGCTAATTATTAGCTTGCAACGTTTTCTCCTGAGATAAAAGATCTTTGAGAGCAAGGTACTTTTCATAAGAAAATGTTAGGAAGAGTATTTCCGAGCAAGACCATTACTATTCAACCTCCATTCATTCTTAAATTAATATTGTTAATAATGTAACAACACACGTTATGCGAGTTGATATCGTTCAAAATTGAGAAACATACTTCCATTAGATGTAATATACTTACAAAACCTACAGAATATACAGTTTCCATTCGTATAAAATACACAAATTTAAACAGGTGAGGTCAAGTCTCGGAGGGTAGAAGAATGGAGTCAATATTCTTTAGGTTCACGGAATGTACATATACTATAAGTCACATAACTTTGCCGAAAATTATGAAATATTGTTACCTAACACACATTGCCAACTTCTACAAATTCAAGTTATATCCAAAAATATTAATAGTAAAAAAAGCTACTATTTGCTGTAAAGAAGTACAAGTTAATAATAAAACAAGCTAATACTAAGGGTAATATTTGTTCCACACGTTCGATGTAGAAAAACAAAGTAATCCTTTTGTGTGTGTGTGTGTGTGGGGGGGGGGACTTAGTGCTCGTCAACGTCGTCAGAGTAATCCACAGGAGCAAGTGAATTTAATCGATAGCGGAGGTTGTTGATGGATTTAAGTTCTGAAAAATTCGAATGTCCTGCCAATATAACGTGAGGTGCAAATATCATTACACTTATGGACGACGGCGAAGTAAAAGAGTTGGCTATACTGTATACAAACACTATACCAACATCAAGCCAATTAGACTGACAATAAATAAATAAATATATGATTAATTTACAGTCAAGAGAGCTATTACAAACTAAGTATGACCACGTTGAGGACAATAAATTAATTTACTGCGACTAATATACAATAAACTACTAAACGCAGTGCTTTCCTGATCATGCGATTTTTTTTCAGTGAAATTTCTTCCGAGGCAAAGTAACATGACTTTGAGTATATTCTCTTGTTTACCTGGCGCAACAATGAACTTTACAACCACATCAGCAATGTCGAAAGAAAGCAACTGGATCTTTCTGGATCATCACCAACTATTGATGGGTTTAGGCCAAACTCAGGACGTATGGACAACAGTGAATATGTTTAGAAATAGTGAAACTAAATTGATACAACGATTAAAAACAATCCCCGTAATATTTACGTGAAATTATTACACGTTCTTTTAAATGTACATATATGTAGTTGCTAAATAAATAAATAAATAAATAAATGGTCAATATTTACGTGTGTTTATTAAAGAATCGTGGCAGTGCAAAATAAATGTACAGTTACAATTCGCAGAAGAAAAAAAAACAGATTTGAAGAGAAAATTCCCTACTCTGATTACTCCAAAAGCAAACATGATATTCTAAATCTCGTTTGAAAATACTTAAACTTGTCAAAAAACGAGCGATGAAAACTTTTACTCCACAGAAGTTAATAAAAGATTGTACTATTAGATGTCAATGTTAATTACAAATTGTGATCACATTCAGACCTAACTAAATGTTTTCGATGTGTTAAGTATGGCGACAAAAAAATCAGAAACTAAACAGGATGTACAGTTCATGAAAATTGTTTGTTTTTTTCTATTACGTGAAATATTTTAGGAAGTTAATGTAACGAATACATCTCTGATATGAAACTATGTATCGGTAAAACCCTACACTAATGTCAGATGCAGTGTGAGTTTACGAGACTTCATTTACTTAACACTTCTAGAACGACACCAAAATTTGATCATCGATTCGAACTGGAATGTAATCGTATTCATTACGTTTTCTCCACCTCCTAAAATGCATTTTGTTTTTAACCGAGAGACTATTAGAAAATTCTAGGAACTATAAACGTAAGCAGAGGATGCTTGACTTTAAAAGTAATTACTTTAAAAGACAAAACGGGACGGACTGTGGGAGAATGCCTGGCGTATTCGCTTTCCACCTCTGGTGACCCTGGCCAAACCAAGTCTTATCCAAGTCGAATTCACGGTAGTGGACTAAGCAGGGTTCGCGGTAGGTATTCTCGGGGTACTACCGTTTCCCCTGCCTTTCATACCACCACAACATTCAATCATCATTCGCCCTCATGTCATCCATGTATCACCCTCCTCAGGTAGATGCATCCGGAACGGGACCAATGAAATTCCCTGGCCAAACCAAAAGAGGCATCATCTCACCTTCCATCTCCGAACCCCTCAAGACAAGGGAAAGGGCATTAAGGAAACATACACTTCTAATGACAAAACAATAAAAGCACTGGCAAATCGGATATCAACTCAATAAGAAAATGGTTTTGTTGACTTGTTCTCGTTTCATATACATGTATATTCATGGCAAATTCAGGGATATAAACCTCACTTATCTTTGTATCTATTGTAAAGAAGAACAACAATTAAATACGCTATTCAAACGTCTCCCAATTTAAAATGAACAAGCGAAAGAACAAAGTAACGGTTCCAATTCACGTAAGGTCGGAATCAGGGATCTCAACGACTATACGTGTCAAAAGAACCCAACGACTATGTGCGTCAAAAGATCCCAAACGAAGTTTCCAGCATTATACGTTATTATTAGTACACCATTATTACTATTTATACGAGATGGGAAAATATGACAAGGTTGTAGGACCACTTCTCAACGTAGTACATGGCTTCTATCAAGCAGAGTAGAAAAAGTTTGAAGAAATAATTAAATGTGCATTTAAACACAGTTTTTGTGTATAAGATAAATGATAAATTCATTACACAGATGCTCCAACACGCCCACATGAAAAACGTTTAATTGAAACGTAAACCTTTCCCAGAACCCACCAACCCCATTAGTATGGTAATTCTGTTTTCGGGCTCCCCTGTACCCTCAAATACCTCAGCAGCCATGAGGGAACGAAATATCTTTCGTTGCGTCCTTCTCAGTGGAATGAAAACAGGGGTACTCGTTCTTCAGCAGGCAGCGACGAAAGCAAACAACAGCACCTGTCCGGTGAAGGTAATATGCTCCAATGCACTGGTCTTTGTTCTTAGTTTTTGTGAGCGAGATTGTTGAACTGAATGGCTCTGGACTGGAGACTTTCCTCAACACAAAGGACCACATGGACGTGCGCAAGAAATACTTTTAGCTAGATGCGCTTCATCTCATTTCTGAATGTTAGTTCTTGCCGTTCGACTACCGGAACTGGCCTTGGAAAAGAATTATTTGAAGAAGGGGTTCAAATAATTATTGTATCACCTGAATAATCTCAACAGAATGTTTGATAATTACAGCAACGTCGAGATATATTTACTAGGGTGACTGATAAAAATATTTATGAATTCTATTTTTTTTTTCTAAAACAAAACAAATCCATATAAACCTAGAAACATTTTACACCTGAGGGCAAGGAATAAAAAATTCTACTCTTTCAGAAAATATTACTAGGTTCAACAATTAAAACAAGAAAATAAATCAGATCAAAAACATGACTACCAACCATGGTACTTACCTTTGTTCCCGGTATACCACTTTCTTGCCCCTTAATGATTTACGAGAGCTTAAGCATGCTCGAAAATAACTTTTTGCCTGTTTTATTTTCTTGATGACCAAGCAGGTCAAAGGTCGGGAGAGAGGTAAAAAATTGAATGGATAAAGATGCCCACGGATGAAGCAAGAAAATGTAATTTTCTAGGTTCATAGAAGAGGTTCAGAGAAGATTATCTTATATTTTGTGGTTCCACCTTTTTCTTTATTTCCTCTGTGGAGATTCACCTCGCATCTACACCGATCAACTCAACCGAGATATAGTACAATCGTATGCACTGGCACGCTCGTAAATTTCGAGAAGGTCCTACCAAAAAAATAAAAATAAATAACGCCTAAAGATTTACGAGTCTTTAAATACGTAAAAAGATCAACCCCAAATATAAAATCAAGGAAAAGCGCTATCAATCAGTAATGTAATGAATAAATAATCAATTCTGTTTAAAAGAATACACTAATTTTCATAAAAATAGGCTATATTCAAATCAGGATTTTCCATTCCTACAAATTCCAGAATTGTATTATTTCATTAATATAAAAACTTTCTTCAAAATTCACTAACGACCCAAACGACCGAGGTTTTTCACTGCTTTCATAGGGTAAGTACACCATTGTTGCCTAAATATTCTCCATAGGGGAATATCAATTGCATTAATCAATTAATTATGTATTAATTTCGAAGTATTTCATAAGTTAAGAACCTTATTGCCTTACCTTGTTACCTTACCTAATTTTCAACTATTTTTGACAACACACACATTTTTTGGTGGGGGAGAGTCTTTAAGGGCTCGTCAACAGCAAGGTCATTAGAACCCAAGCAGGTTGAGAAAAATGCAGTTTCGCACCAGAGAAGAGCCGTAGTGACTCTCCCAAATAGTGCGGTGTTTGATAAAATTATCATTAAATACATAGACTCAATTTTCGAGTTACTTCTATCCCCTAGCTATGTACAAAACACACCACGAGAAGAAGCACACATACAATATCTTCGGAACGATCAAAGGCAACGGCAGCACCAAATGCAAATAAGCCACCCAAAACGTCAGAGCCCGATGGCGGAGGACGTGGCCACTCACAAATTTTCCTCCGCCGCTGACTCTTCTCAAATAGCTCGGGGAAGGGAAGAGTTTAATAAATTACTACGTTCATGATCTACGTTCACGCACTGGGAACTCAAAGGGTGAACACTTGCTTCAGGGCCAGCGAACGCTTATGAAAGCGTCCAGGAGCGAAATCTCCACCCTCGCGTCATTATGTCGTTCACGACACATTCTCTTTACGTAAGAAGGGAAGGTTCAGATACGAAGCACCACACAAGGAGGATGGACTGCTAATTAAAACTGAGATAGAAATAATTCATCCTAATAACTGCACATTTTACCGACAATCGCAAGTATGAACAATATTACACATAAGGAATTTGGAATATTTAAAAAGAAAAATATTGTATGGTCCTAAGCCGTCCACCTATTTGAGGACTTCGTAGGATCCATCCTTTTATCATTTCACCACATACTATATTTAACGAGTTTTATTGAAATAATGCGCTACAGCGTTTTATTCCAGTTGTTTTAAATTATTTTCGGGTTCAAAAATATTAAAATTAAGGCTTTTAACGTCATTATATTTTTTGTGAAAAATGCACAACATAGGGTTTTGTTAATTATTGTACACCTACTATCCACTACGAATTGAATCTACTGTATGCAAAAACATTTAGTAAACGATTACCAACAATAAAAAATGTAAAAAACAAAAAGAGTTAAAAATCAATTAAAGATTTTGTTCTTTGGTCATTAACTCCGAAACAAACAATTCCGATAAGAAAGCACACCAGGAATTTTATGATAACATTCACCACACATTTCCCTGATGGACGTATCGGTCGAGAGCCCTCCATAAAGATGTGTGCGATGGAGGAAAGGGAATGGCCAGAAAACAAAGAGGGGCGCGTCGTGCTGTTGGCGTAGGTCGTAACAGCGCCCCTCCATGCGATAACAGCAGTGATTGGACAGAACGGAGCAGACGGACGCCAAAGGCACTCAGCTGAGAAGTCTTGTGGCCAGGGTTGCGGTGGCGAAGGCAATTCGACACGCTGTGGGAGTCCGCTCGATATACACTCACACTACCACGGATGGGCGAGAGGAAAATGTAGGGCATATATCACGGGAATGCCCATTATATGGGGAATAAAAAGCGAGATATTTGATACAATTGAAGAAAGAAGATATATTTATTATTGGAACAAGAGGGCGGTTCATACATACACAGGAAGAAGTTCTATGCTTTCAAAACATATGTGAGATAAATTTGTGAGATAAAGAGATTTGCTACAACGTGAGAATGGAAAACAATATAATATGCAGCACCCACCTATCTCACTGCAGAGTCGGAAACGGATGTTAATGCACCCGGCAATAAGGAGTGTTTAAAGATATGAGAAAAACTGAATGAAAGGATATCCCGGGGTTTCGTAATAACACAGTGAATAAAGACGACTGAGACCATGGCCAAATAAATGAATCGTCTCTGTTTCAACTACATCTTTCACTTTAGTCAATTCAATAACCTCACACGATAGACATTTTCGAACCAACCTAATTGAAATAACACAGTAATATTCCAAAACATCGTAGGGAAGTTACGGGCTCCATAAAAATCTAAAATTGAGACACTGCATTTTCGTGACGCACGAAGCACTTGACGTCTGTAACACTCACGTTAGGAATTCACACGCTAATTCTGAAGGGAACACATATAATGTAGCAGGGAAATTACACCATTGAAAGAAGGTATATTTTGTGAAAATCTGGACAATAATCCTCCAGTCATGAAAGCTGGCATTAAGTTAAATTTCTGGGTCACTATAATGGGGGAAAAAATCGGACACTCGAGCGGACCGGTAGGCCACCGAGAGACGGTGAAAAAGGGATGGGGATAAAACATTTTTGTAAATATCGCAAAATCTACGCAAGATAGCAAAAACAAGTTAATAGTATAAGTTGTAGCTGACAAAATGTTCAACAAACTTAGTCACTCTTTATATCACTTACAACCTCATATCAATATATTTCTGCAAATGCTTAGAAATGATGAATTTAAAGGAAAAATTTAAAAACATTACAAACATCCATTTTTGCACATTTTTGGATTTAGACAAGTACAATATACATGTATGAATATATTCCAACACATATTAGCACACACACACACACGCTTCAAAAAATGCACGTTTTGTAGTTGTCATGTGCGTATGCGTGTGCATAAAAACATACATGCAAAAATTACATCTAAATACATGATATTACATGTAGAAACACTTACATCCGCATATTTAGCGCTTTTTACTACACAAAATTCGGTCTAAACACAAAAAATGCTACTTTTTCTTATTTCCGTAAACTTTGAGCGCCCATATCTCGTTTCCTGTGCGTCTGTCGAAAAAAATTACTAAGAGCCAAATTTGTTGAAAATTTTGTCAGCTTCATTTACAGCACCCTTTTTTAATATATACCTCGTAGTTTTGGGGATATTTACTAAAAAGCAATTTGCTCCCATCAGAGGGGTCCACCGATCCCATTTTTGTATTTGTCATTTTCGTAGTGACCCCGAAACCTAACCTTCTGACAAGTTTTGTCTGGAGGATTTTCGTTCAGTGAAAATCTTTATTTAATTGTCTAAATAGGAATCATTGCTCTAAGAGTCCACAGAAAATGTAACATGGTCCAGTCAAAGATGTTCGACACACCACTCGGCCATTATCAATTTATTTTTCCTTGCCAGCTTGTAGACTATTGAAATACCTTGTTTACAATAAAATCATTACAAGGTTATTTTTTTGTAATTTTACATGATAATGTTTTACATTACTGCTTCTAGTACGTTATAATCATCAGTATCTATGCCTAGGGACGTTACCTATTGAATAATTAAACGCGAATTTAGTGTTATTTAATAGTTACGATTTATCAACAATACTTTCTGAATGATTTATAATTTGGTAATAATACGTACTTGCGAAGTGACTTTTCTGTGTTTTATTTAATACAATATTTGTTGGTATTATGTCAATACTATAACACGTGTCGAACTATTTTTATCGTTAGGAGTATGTTGAAATGTTAAATCCGCCTCTGCCTTTGATCGGAATTGATGGCATGGTCCCTGGCTTGTTTCCGGAGAGTAAATTAGTTTATTATTCTCCACGTGGTCATACGCAGTTTGTAACAGCTTTTTTGACAATAAAGTTTATTATTATTTCTTCTGTCTATCGTTACGTCGATCTTATTGTCCCTTTATCAAATGTAATCGAATAGTGGGAATGAGCCATGTGAGGCACATCGGCGACAACATTTTCGTCGCAGTCGTTTATGTCAACGGGATCACGCACACTGGCGACTCAGAAAGGAGAATGACACAACTGTCCGCGAACGTCACTCGACAGTCCAGGTCGACAAATTGTACGGGTTGAATAGGTACGGTGTGACACCAACGACACGTCGCTGGTGCACGGTGGTACTGCGAAGAGGGGATAACGGAACCAACTAAATGAAACTAAAATCGAAGGATCGTGAACACTACAAAAAACTATTCAACACAAACTGCAATGTTCCGGTAGAAGATAAACTAAAAAGGAAAAGAAGTAATGTTGAAATGATAAAGATTTGTCCGGACCAACCAGAAACGAAAGAGTTGAGTCACGCAAACGTATATACAAGAAACGTCTTGGCGTCAAATATTGTCTGCATAAATTGAACGCCTAAACAAGAAAATACTTAAGTGGAATAGAATATATCCACAGGAAGATAGACTCCCCCGTAGATTTTAAAAGTACACTTGCACGGATTCCAAAATGAAAAATATAGTTGATGTCCAAATTATTCAGCCGTTTTCATTACCGATTCGTATTTGAAAAAAATATTCTTACAAATACATGAAATTTATATCCCTAGGACAATTTTAACGAATGTTTCCACAAAGTTTCCTTGAAGTCCTTCGTTCTGCAGCGTCCTGGGTGCACGTAACCATATGTTGATAATGTGCTACAGAAACTGCATCTACCTCAGAATCCTTACTTCATCCTCATATACTTGCGTTTAAGTCATATAGTAACTTCGACAAAGATAAATAAAACCACAATTCACATTTTCATTCATAATTAATATTTTTGGAACAGTGCATCAGATTGTTTGTTTCAAGCTTATTGGTCCAAATTTTACAATCACTGTCACGTGTTCACAATATTATTGTACTTCACACGTTGAGGATTGTAGTAATCATTTAATTCATTTGGGTGTCTTTGGAGCAAGCAGTAAGAATGATTTGATTTACGCACGCCCGAAGGAAACAGGAAGAGGCGAAGCGCAAACCAATTCACACTTACGAAATGGGGGAAACCACCTCGTCAGTTTGCACAGGAGACTGCAACGCGCTACACTCCACCTAGCACCTGAGAAGTTATGGGAAGGAAAAGGCTAAACGCGTGGGAGGATACTGTCCCACCACCTGCTGCGTCGAGGAGTGTCTCCCACCCCTTCCCTTCCATGGCACGCCGCGTGTTGGAGAGGAGGCATGCGTCTTCGACAGTGGTGCTTCGACTGTACGAGGAGTGGCGCGCCTCGGGACCACGTGGGAAACACAACTCAGGTGAGAGGAAGGTGTGCACTACTTCCCTAGGAGGTGATTAGTTTTTCGAATCATGTAATAATATTTGGAACGAGTAGCACCCGAGGTAATTTCAGGCATCATGTTTTTGAAGGGTTTATGCGATTTAGAAGTGTCTAGGGAATGCGTTATATTTCGTGACATCAAAAACACTATCAATCCGATGAGTTCTCAATTTCGTCCGCAAGTTAATAATCAATAAATACTTATGTTCGACCAAATTAAGAAGGCCACAATGTTTATTCTTTGTATTTCTCCTCCACTATGTTTCTCGGTAGTTAAGTTTTTGATACTTTGTACTTCTTATCATTTTAGTATGACTTGAACAACAACTCAGATATGTTCACCTCATGATGCTACAAAAATTAGCACCGAAACGTCGTGCACATACTTTATAATTTTTTAATATGTCGACTTGTTGCGTGTGTTATTAAAGTTTCATACCAACTTGTGACATGTTAACAATAAAAAATCGTCGTCTGCGTTGGAAGTATATACTGACTATTAATCCGAAATAATGGAGAATAACATCAGACTTAACCTCTGTACAAAACATTCATGAATCAACAAAACGACTCGCTTTTCAGTAGACAACCTTTAATATAAAACTTTAACACAACACTTTAAAAAATTGTTAAAATACATAATAATATTTTAAAATTTATTGGTTTAATTGTTTCAATCCATTTTTTTTTGTCATCATCAGGTTCCAATGATCTTAAAAGCTGTCAAAACCTGTTACCTTATTTCTATTTACATTAGAGACGCCATATAATTTTATTACTACACTTGTTTTTAAGACTGCTAGTAAGAATTACAATTCAATTAGCAGTAACAGAAGAACAGAGAAAGAGCGTCCGGAAACTAATGGGCAAATTTTCAGTCATTCAAAATTTTCATAAATTCATTCGAAAATTTTCAAGCTTTCACTCGTTCGAAAAGATTTCAGTCTATCATGGATCACATCAACAGAAGTTTTTGTGACGTGTTGTGGGCTTAAGAGTATATAAATTATACAACCCTTTTTTCGGAGGTACTTTAGTGTGGACGCGATAGCATTTTGATTAGGGAATATATATAGTGTAGGAAACTTAATTTCCCTGAATCCGCCTGTTGTATTTTGTTTTCGATGTTAATACACTACCCTTTGAAGCTACGATGTAATCACAAGAATTGGATGGGTTCGAAATCAAGTAAAAATATTTATATCGAATGAATGAACATCGTAATATTCGGAGTTTCTAAGGCAAGAGAGTGCTCACAAGAATTCATTAGAAAGCTAATAGCTAATTTCCATTCCCTGGACTCAAAATGGCTATTTTCATCCTCCATCGTATCCGCATTGTCGCTATGATCCTCTAAGACATTTCTCTCTTAATTTTTTCATTCAAAAATATTTTTTGTATGTTCCGTGTTTTATCAAGTCTATCGGTTTAGCTCTCTTGCCTACCTTTTTTGAAAATGTAGTTTTTGAAAAATGAAATTTTTTTGTCAAATAATTTATTAGTCTTTTTCGTGGCGACCCATTTTAGGAAGGGTTGTGAAAATATTATTTCTTCCAAAGAACTGAGGGCAAAGTCACTTCGAAACCATTACCAGTAGTGAGAAGTCTTATTCAATTATGGAAATGGCAATAGTTAGGTTTAATGGCGTATAATAATTAACAACTAAGGCCACTGACGCCCATTTCAAAATGAGTCAATTGGTATGATGACCATTTTGAAACTCAAATCATAGAAACAGTCGAGCAAACTTCGATTTTCAGGAGTTAATCATGGTTTAATATTGAAATATCATTAAAGTACTACTCCATCGCAAGTAAGAGTAAACTCGAAGCAATTATCGATAACTTAATATTTAACTCGGAGAATATTTATTGAAAATTTCTTTTTGATCAATGTAAACAATTACGCAAGAAGTAGTTTTCCACTACGGTTGAAATTTATTTACCTGAAAAAATCTGCATTATGAAAGGGAAGCAGAATAATCCAGTCATACTGACAAAACAATCAACTATAAGACCCAATATATCTGAAAGAAAGCGAAGGAAAATTAAATTATATGTAATATTAGTCTATTACGTAGTACGATATGTACGTCGTTCTTGAATTACGTTCATTCAATATCAAAATTTAAGACTAGGAAACTAGTAATAAAATTAAGTCAGAGCCGCACAATATACGAACAACCAATAAGAAATTAAGACAATTTTCATCATTTTAATATCATCGCCTTCAATAGCTACGAAGCTTGGACTTCTGAAACATTCTCAGGAAAGTGATAAAACTCATAATACGTATAAACGCGAGTCGATGGCTCAAGAAGTATTAAAAAATGAAATAATATTATATCGACTGATCACTCAAAAACAAATGAATTTATCACAAAGGATAGAGTGTAACATTAAAATTAAATTCCACCGACGAGTCCTGAGAAAGGAGTTCACCATATGGCGCATGCGATGGTCGCACACGAGCTCTCGCTACCACATAACGAGTTTCCACACGATATATGTATTGCGAAAACCGCAGTTTCACGGAGACAGCGCAGGTGTCAATTGCAGCATATCTTAGGCAATGGCTCCACTGTATTTTACGGCAGTTTTATCAGTATTTTTCAACCAGATAAAATTGGACACATTCTACTTGTCGTCAGCACGAAATTTGTTACTTTTTGAAGTCGCTTCCGTCGTGTCCCACCGGTGGCGCAGGTGGAAGTGTTGTCGCTTCTCACCAAGTCATCCCGGGTTCCCGATGGGGTCAGAAAATTTGCAGCTTTTCACATTAATGTCATATAGCTGTGACTACAACCTTCCTTCCTCGAGCTCCTCCTAGTATCAATAACTAACCACTTCTACTAACCCCTCCACGTGGGCCAAGTTGTTGGTAAACCCAGCTAAGCGGCCTACCTCCTAACTCCTATCGCTCCATGTAGATCAATACAAAATATCGTATTTATCAAACCTAGGCAGGAATATACTGCTGGAGACAGCAGTTAAATATAGAAAGTGGAGCCGTAGCCTAAGAGGATTTCCCTTCGTTTATGCATTCAAATAGCGAATGTTCTGCATCTTTAAAAAAATGCAAATAAAGGCATAAAGGATTAGAATGCTGCAAATCTTTCCCAAACAACAGCTAGGATTTCCTCATTTCACGAAAACACACGAATTCGCTATCATGTTACAGGTGGAACAAAATTTGACACCATACGATGCTGAACATCAAGAATTAGAAGTTCGCATTAACCCGCGCACGTCTCAAGACATCCCAGAGTTCTCTCTTCACAATTCAATGGTTTAAAAAAATATTTTCCAACAAATACGTTTGATATAATCTCGCAATTGAAAAGTAATTGCGTTCCATTATCATTCGATAAAAGCTTCACGTTTTAATGTCGATTGAAATTACTTGCAGCGAATATTCTCGGAATTAGCAATTCTCAGCGAGTCTATTAAACGCGAATCCTGATGCAAGTACTTCAGATTTTGGAGATTCAGTCACGATGGAACGTATGATATTTTGAGAACGTCAGGAAAAGATACGGTGCAAAACACACAGAAGTACACACTCACAAACTCGTTACCTAACGGACGCAGACCAACAGAATCCAGCGACGCCATTTCTCCACAGCCACATATACATATAAGACGAGCAACAAGAAAGCCACTTTCAACATGGCAACATTTCTATATATAATATGATGAGAATGGGAGCAAAACACAGAATTATTGGACCCGGCAAAGGACTATGAGTATCGCATTCGTAAATATGGGATACACGGCGATGTATCACTCAACCGGTATAACAACGTCGTAACTGATAACTAGAAGAAACAATGAAAGATTTACAAGTGGTTCAGAAACTTATTACATCGGTAAAAAAGATGTAAAAAATAAAATAAAATTGGATGATGGTTATAATATTTTATCAAAGCACAAAAAATAATAATATATCTGCGTATTCGCTTAAAATATATTGTAATTTCAGGTTTTTTACTCCTCCTGTTTTATTTTCTCAGTTTATAATTATTATAATTATTGCAAATAATGCAATTTGAGGTATCACTGCTTCTTACCAGTCAATAGTAATGCAATAGATTTAGCATTTATACTAATACATTCTTAAACGAAATGAAAATACGGAAATTGGCTTGGCTACTCAATCAATATCAAAAGATTATACAGCCTTCTACATAATTAATTCATAAAACAAGAACATTTAAGCGCGTTGGCAAGATGTAAAAAAATGGCACCGTTGACAATTGTCGTCCGGCTAAAAAGGCATTATGACGTATTAACTCACGATGTAAACAGATCATTAAAAATGATTTAACCAAGATTTAACACCCTTGGGTTAAATCATCATCGTGAGCAAGGTTGTAGGCGAAGAGGACCCCCAAGATCCCCTCCTCCCACCTCGTAAAGGAATATACCGAAAAACTTAGAGTGAATGAAGTTAACAAAATGTTTGTATCACACAGAGAAGACACTATAAACGAAAACATCCTAGGTTTGGATGTCAGATCAAATTCAGAAGAAGCAAATGACTTTTCGGCTACTATAAGGTTAGATGTCTCATCCAAAGGTTGTCACCTTCAAAGGTTTGGAGACATCCTTTCCGTACTCGGAATTTTGATCTTACAACCCAACCCGTTATCTCAGTGCGATTATTGGGAAATGGCGCTGAGTTTATATTAGACATAACATAAACAATTTTAATAAAAATAAAATACGAACCTTCGTAAAACATTATTTACACATCAGACCTCCCCTTTAACAAAAGCTTGGCTACGTGTCTGTGGTGAGAAATAAACGAATTGTTCCAGATACAGTAACTGAGTGTGTACATACGTATGCAAAATGTTAATTACTGTCAAATGACCACATAACGAGATCAAGTAATACTTCGTACAAAATAATTTCCAACAGGAAGTTGTTAAATGTTAAGTCTGTTCTCACCTCCGTTATTTTTCTCTGAAATGGACCATCACATCTCATTTAGCTAATGACGTAATTTCCTCATGTTTCCTTTCTCTCACACGGTTCTTGGGATGAAACCACTACCCATTAATTAATCTTCAGCGTTACAATGTTCCTTTCTTGTAAGAGCTCCTTGAAAAATGTAGCAATAACTCCCTTTTACTCTTCAAACGCTACCTACTTAAGCGCTTAACTCTTCCGCGTTGTAGTGACTTCTCCCTTTCTCCGGTCACTGAATTAGTCACAAAAATACTTTTATCACAATAATATAGGATGTATATTTCTTTTATTGACACTCCCTACGATTCACTTAGATCCCATAAATTTTCCCCACACGAAATAATTGCTACGTTCATGAAGCTACGTGTAGAGAATCTTACAATCAGATTCTACTACATATTGTCATACAGATATCTACAATCAGTACCTGTCACCCCCATGTTATTTACATTCTTGCATACGTGAACACGCGAAAGGCACTTTGTGGTCGCATCAAGACAAATGAACATTGGTTTATTCATGGAACCACAAATATTATCTAAGTTCCTAGTAAAGAAACTTAAGAACTCACCCGAATATTGCAAGGATATTTGTCACGAAATAAGAACTCTGTTAAGAGAGTTCTAGAACATAGACAAAAGATTCACTCAACAACTGGCATTACCATGATGAAATGAAATGTTGATCGAGACCAGCAATTATCAGTCGACGGTGAATCTTCGTATGAGCGATCAGTCTACGAGAATTCTTCGCTCAGCTCGCGCCCAAGCCACACGCTCACGCGCTGCTACGACTGCATCGCAAGCTCCTACGACGAAGTGATATATTCGTCCTGCGATTAATAGAACTCTCTCTGTATACTTCAAGATCCTGCCACAATTCCAAACTCGAGAGTTATAGCAGAAAACTATTCAGGAATCTAGCTGACGATTATTCCGACGTGTCTTCCTGTTGTGGGCACATTATAGTATTTTGTTCGTTACATGTCATNTATATATATATATATATATTTGTGGGGCTTTAGGGCTCGTCAACATCCAAGGTCATTAGAGCCCATTTCACGATATATGTACATGTTCTCCTTTACGAGCATTCAAGCTCTTTAAGCATTCAAGTTTTTACACGACGAATAAAACTTGTCATTTTTCCTGAATCTCTTTACATATTTATTTTGAATGAGGATATTTCGTTGTGGAACAGTTCTTGATTGAATCTGTCAACAACACGAAATACAATATTACTACAACCCCAACATACGTATGAATTAGGAACTTCATCATGAGTTTTGAGGTGCATGCTCTCTTCAAAAGCCTCTTCTCGCAAAATTCTCACACCTTTTCAATGGAAATTTCAACCTAGGCTTCGGAGTACTTCGTTTCGCGAGCATTGATTTTCTTTCTAATAATTTTTATTTTTGACAACCCTCTTCATATTCAGTGTCNCTTCGTTTCGCGAGCATTGATTTTCTTTCTAATAATTTTTATTTTTGACAACCCTCTTCATATTCAGTGTCAATATAAATGTATATTTGTCTATCCATGTTTCCTTTCGAGTAATGAGTTCATGTTCGTAGATTTTTTTTCTTGGGGCTTTAGGGCTCGCCAATGTCGAGGTCATTAGAGCTCTTGCAGGTAGAGAAAAATGCAGTTTCGCACCATAGGGTAGAGAGTAGTGATTCTTCCCCATGTGTGGGACTCGCCGAATACCTCCACCATACCCAATAAAAAAACCTTCCTGAATTCACCAAATATCTAAACACAAAGATGATAGGAAAGAACAGAATAAAATAAACCAAAACATTATATCACAAAATAAGTAAATTCTGAAAACTATAATTTTCAAAACAACGACAAAGGAAGAATGAAAGGAAACAAGAAAGGGAAAAGGAAAGAAGAATGCAAATTTAAACCCACCCGAGAACTTGTGGGAGGAGCTCCGATCTATTTATGAAATTAATAATTTATTAACATGGTCCGTTTCATTTCCGAGAATTGTTCGTAAATCTGCAGTCAAACCAATGTACGTAGAGACACTTCAAACCATTGGAGTCAAATAGCTAGCTTCCAACAGAAAAAAAAATACTTCGACCACCCACAGACCCGGTTGATATGACATTTCCCAAAAGTTTTCTGAGTTAGTAGATATCTATTGTGTTTCCGAAAACATTGCATAATTCACAAGATGGCTTTCTTCTTACCACCATATTCATCTACTTCACAAGTTCAAGTAGAACTCACTGAACTCATCTAGCGTCCCCGTGAATTTGAATTTGTCTCTTACCAGCCCATATGGTGTACGTTAGAGGAAGTCAACCTCTGAAGATCGCTTTCATGAAAATCACGTTATTAGCCATGTCCATCTTAGAATGACGAGTGAATTTTTAAAATGTCGTACGGTCTCAATTAAAAATGTACGAATTAAAAATTACGAGACGAAAAAATATCACTCGTAACATTGAATGATTTAACACGCAATAAGATATAGTAAATCTGTTTGTCCAACGCGAAATAAAATAGAATACTTTCCAAACTAACACACGAATATATTTCAATAGAAAAATGACAGAAATAATAATAAAACCAATGAGAAAAAAATTTTAATTCCACAATCTCCATATGTAAAGTACAAATAAAATTATTGCGTACTACGCCACCGAGAAGTTATTCAATCGCCGAAGGCTGACCAAGGGAGATAACATTCATCACATGTTACTCTACACAAAGAATTAGAGCAGAATCTCTGAGGACATTTCTTCTCACTTCATGCTTCCTTCTCTTTCTTTATTTTCGTATTGTGAGGATAAGATCTTGAACATTTATGTTCTTGTTTTTCGTGGGGCTTTACGACTCATGTCGACATCAAAGGTCATTGGAGCCCTAAAAACTTGTACAGGTAGGGAAAATGCAGTTACGCACTAGGGAGAGCCAACATGACTCTCCCCGCGTGTGGGACTCGCCGAATGACTCAACCCTACTCACTAAAAACCCTCCTGATTTACAACACACCAAAACATACCTCAGAACATACATCAAAACATCAAATGGAGAGGGGTGGCAAAAAATGAGGGGGGCACACAACATGAGGGGGTACAAAGAATAAGGGGAGACAAAAAAATGTGTGGTAGGACAAAAATGAGAGGAATGAGGAAAATGAAAGATACCCTAGCCTTAATAGCGTCGGGATCGAAAAGAACAAGAGGTGACCAAGGGAGGTCAGGAAAGAGAAAGGAAGGAGTCTAAAAAAAGTAAGTGGAAGCAATGCCAGACTCAGCTTGGGGCCTCGTGTTCACCAAAAACGTACTTACTAGATGTAAGTCCACTGGTTTTTTTTTTTAATTTGTAGATCCGTATAAAAAACGTATCTTTCATTTATATTTAAATGTCTGTAAAATAGGATTTTGAGAAATATATTTCTTCAAACGTTATCGTTAATTATTATTGTAGCTCTTAGTCTAAACGAGACACTAGCAATTTATTTTACAGAGAAATACCAGAAAGTCTGTACAGTGTCATCTCGATTTATGTTATAACTTTACTCGTATATTCATTAGACGCATTCAATAGATTACAAGTAAACAAAGGTAGGCAATGAAATAATATAGAGAATGAAATTGAAGGTAGTTCGGAAGAAATTTGAAGAAATATTCCGTTTCTGAAAGTGTGTAATAGCACATGTAAGAAACCCAAAATAATAATTATGGTATCCTCGAAGGAAGTATGGAGACGAAAAAACTGGGGACACTATTCCAACCATTAAACACAGAACTTATTTCATGGATCTCGAATTATGTAGATCATAATTTTAACAGAAAATTGGCATGTGTTCACGTCAATATAATTAATTTTTAATAAATAAATTGACAGTCAAAAAGCGGTTACAAACTGCGTACTATCAAAGTTGAGAAAAGTAAACTAATTTACTTTCCGGAAGCAAGCAACGGACCAGCCCATTAATTCCGTTCCATGGCGGACGTATCATTTCTGGACCTCAACGCAAAATCATGGCATGAGCTCCCCCATCAAGATTAGAT
This sequence comes from Laupala kohalensis, assembly GCA_002313205.1. Lineage (NCBI taxonomy): Eukaryota > Metazoa > Arthropoda > Insecta > Orthoptera > Trigonidiidae > Laupala > Laupala kohalensis. The sequence continues at coordinate 164,334 of NNCF01128483.1, read as the reverse complement.
AAAAGTTAGCAAGTTGTTATAATATCCACAAAAAATTAAAAAAAAAAAATATCACAGAATACAAAAGAACATATTTACCGAATTTATTTATAAAATCTTTAAATAATTTGAAATATTGCTAATAAAACACACGTATTAAAATAATTAAATAGTATTAATTTTACTGAGTATAATTAAATTAAATCGAATGAATAATTTTACTAACAGAACATTCAACTGACATCCATGCTGAAGTCAACAAACGCGATTGAAGTTGAACAACGTTTCGATTAAAGAAAATATTATGTCAACTATGACGTCTTACGGGGGGTTTTATTTTCCTTTGTCCTCCACGAAAGTAAACTTTATGAATGTGTAATAGAATAATAATCTTAAGTGTATGTTGGTAGAATAACAATATTGTGTGTATACTAGTGAAGTTTGAGTACAAATAACCTTTTTTCCTCTTCAATTATTTCACCGTAATATGATTTATCCGACTAATTCCTCCCAATGTTACACATCAATGAAGGGTCAAAGTAAATTTCAAACAAACCTTGTTACTTTGACACGAAGAGTAAGAAAGTATTCAGTCTTTTTTGACATCTCGTTCTCGCTTTTTATTCAAAACGACTTAGTTTTAATTTGAATTCCGTTAACACCTCATCAGAAGTAACAAAACGTTCAAGCATAAACTGCCAATATATCCGAAAATCGCAAATCCAGGCTTACTTCGCTACAATAGAGACCATATTCAACCATATAGAAATTCCAAAGCAAAACCTAGTTATTTTTTGTTTTGAAACAAAGTGACCAAAATCAATTTCAATAAGGTTCTTTAACAGTAAAAATAAGGTTATTTAACCAAGAGATATTAAATTATACTCTCGAATAAATCCATTCACCAGGAGAATGAGAAAAATAAACGAATACACGTATGAAACATATAATATAGATATTATCTTCCAAACGTAAAATAGGACTTCTTAGACAAGTATCATCTTCAACTAACGAGATATCAACATAATCTTTGGTGATACCAATAATTTCTTCATATCACATGTAAGATTTTATACAAAATATGGTCATTTATTACATAATAACACACGAAAACTCTCTTACATAAAGATTAGCGACCAAGCGATGCCCACTTGTCTCCGTAACTCCATCATAAAGGAGAGTAGGAAGCGGGGCGACTCCGAAAGTGTGGCAATGCGCGCAACGGCCATTCTCTTCGGCACAAGCCATTTCTCTCCCAACTCTACTTATTCAATGATACTCCACGGTTACGGGAGAAAACGTTTCAAACCCTCTCCCACTAACCTTTTGTCGAAATAAGTATATTTGGATTTAAGGAGTGTCAGTAGTAACCGACCCTCATTTAAATACAACAGAAAACGCGTATGAAAATCTGGATTGTGCCCAACCTAACATTCCCATACGTTTTGGAAAAAGACAGCAGTAAACTGCATACATTGCAATAGAAATATAATAATCCGAAAATCATTTATACATACGAAAATTAAACACAATAAAATTATCAAACTCATATTTTTAAACATATTTTAAAGTTTAATATATCCTCAAAACCTAAGAAAGTTTGCTGTCGCCTACATATCTTCATATTCAAATAGGGTTTCCCCGAAATATCTTCCTCTCTGAACTCTTTCCTATTACCACATAGGCTAAACTAAACAAGATGCCTACAAGATAGCTCCACCGCGAAAACGGTGCGACGTACTGAAATGCTGTTTAGCAATCTGTACGACAAATGTTTCTAACCATGTTTCCAAAATTTTGAATTTTAAGAAACCGGAAGTGGGGCACGGTGTGCAAACGAAGTCGGAATGAGCTGTCTAGAAGTAGCTTCTATTCCCAATACATTCAAAGTGAACTCTCAAGTTTGGTTTCGTTGCAACAATTTGTTCGTAAGTTATCGAAGAAACAAAATTAACACACATACATATCACATAGGCTAAACCTCAGAACCAAAATAATTCGAAAATAGACTCTCTTGGAGACAATTCGCTTTTTTTTTGGGGGGGGGAGGGGGCGAGACGGGTTTACGGCTCGTCGACATCGAGGTCATTAGAGCCCTAAAATCTTGTACAGGTAGGGAAAATGCAGTTACGCACTAGGGAGAGCCAACATGACTCTCCCCGCGTGTGGAACTCGCCGAATGACTCATCCATACCCACATGTCTTACTCTTTTTTTTCCCTCTTCTTAACACATGTATCAAAGCGACTTGTCAAAAGATCTTTGTCATAATTATTCTAAGAAATTTCGAAAAACAAAACTCGAATAAAGTTAAAAACAACCAACTCAGATGCAATGTATAATTTCAGAATCATATATATTAATACGCAAATGTCTTCAAGATTTTTCGTTCTTCTGAGTAACTGGATGAAATAAATCACTCAAATGGCGTATCGGACTACAGAGCATTGAAAGAAGAGTCTACGATGTCCTGTTATTTTATTTTTCACCTTTTACTTTCAGAGATAACAGCAATTTAAAATTAAATCGAGAAAAAGACTCCACCTGATTCTTTATTTGAAATCGATGTAACTTTACTCCTTTCCCTAACAAATGCAAGTGTGGTAAGAAATAAACAATATTCGTAGAAACTATTGTGCACTAAGATACACTATACATAACTGTAATTTTGTCCTGTGTACATTGTTAATGCTAAATATGAAACAAGAGTGAAACTTGTGCACAACAAGATGATACGGGGGAAAGTAGTATCTACCATATAATTCAGATATATAAAATAGTATTGCTACTTACAAGTAAACGGTCATGTGTTCGTTCATACAGATAGAGATTAAATACAATTTTCCCTGAGACTTCATTGTACGGTTTGATTTAGTAAAAGTAATTACATTTTTTTTTCTCGATAACAGCTATCAGTGTATTCTCCTCTTCAAACCAAATAATATATAAAATGTCTCGTTTGAGAATAATGCCTGCGAAACAGGAAGGAAATAAGGGGAACGGAAGAGCTACGACAGGAAAAGACAAATCGCACCAACGAGATCTCCACTCTTATAGAAGTGTCGTGAAACCATACAGTGGTACGAAAGAACATTCGGATTAGATGGGCATCAAGTGATACTCTCATCATCAAGTGATATGCCCCTCAAGTGGCTAAGGTGGTAGCGTTCTTGCTTCTCACCAAATCGATTCCCGATGGGACCAGAAAAAATTGGTAGCTTATCACATGAATGTCCCAGTTTATATAGCTGTGACTACTAAAACGCGAATTCTCCTTCCTCTATCCACCTCCTCCTCGTATCAGATGGTAAACCCACCTACTAACTATAGCCTACCACCCAACTCCTACCTCATATCGCTCCATGCAGATAAGCTTCAATAGCACGCTGCATTTCCCATTCACAAATACTACAATGGGGAGAAAACAGATACTCCACATCTCTCGGTACCCTATAACATCAGACGACAAAATAGGAAAATATTCTTCATTTCCGAAACCTTTATTGCAAATTGTATTACTTGGTTAATACATCAATAAATTCAAACAGGAACATGGCTCATATGCGTTGTACAATTTCTCTTTCTTAGAGGTCAGAATCAGAGTATGATTCCGAAGAATATGAAAATAGTGATTCATAGGATTCAAACGGATCCTCGTCACCCTTTTAAATTACCCAAAACATTTAAAACACTGATGACCGTCAACTTTAACTTTGTTTTTAAATAAACCACATTGGTCAAGTCGTTAAAAACGAGGATTATTGGCACAGGAGGGCCGCTAACAATATGTTTTCTTCGGTATTCAGGTCACTTAAACAAGCATAAAATAGTTTCTGAACAATATTTAATATAACTTGGTTCTGAATTTCTTCTCAACTCCACTGCAAATAGTTTGGAAATTGAATACCTATTATTACATAGTGAAACAAATCTTGTTGCGACATAAAATATCTCATAAGGGACAGTGAGACCTTTTCTGACTCTGTATTGAATTGACTTGAACTGATGTATTGATCCATAATCATATGTATACCCTTGTTACATTATTATTATTATTAATATTATTAATATTATTATTATTTTGTTTTCATATTTATCTACGACGATAATATACTTCGGTTACAAAAAATAAAATACAGGATAAAGCTTTAATTAAGAAATAATTTTCTTTCAAGGGAGAAAACAAACAGTAAGTTATTTTCAATAACATAATACGTACCAAGAACTAATTGCATCAAACTACTACCGTTTTTACAAGCGTTTTTTCCCCTCGCGAATCAGAGTATCTGCTAGGTTTTATGAATGATTCTCCGAACGTTTTATTTCCTTTAATAAAACTACTAAATTGCAAATATACATACTCTCATCATCCTAATCGCGATTGCAAGAAGACTCCCAATGGAGAATGTCTGGGTCAGAGATAAATTGGTTGCCCATGCGTACCGATGAATCGTGCCACTGTGCGAAATTCTCTGAAGCGTAGCGACCTCCGCGAAATATCATGAGGTTCTTTCAAACGCCGGAAGTTCTCGATAGTTCTTTGCCTGCCACATCCATTGTGCAATCTCGCCGAGATCGTACAGCGGATGAGACTAGGAAGGCGAGGAAAATGAAATCCAATTTACGAGCACTAGTTCTTTGCTGTAGTGTACATACAAAAGTAACATTAAAGAAAAGGATATCAACAAAAACGAATAAATATTCATACGGTGTTGTTAATATTTCCAACAATAAACAAGCAAAATGCATCCTCATTATATTTCCAAAATGGATTAGTAATAAAAAATAGAGAGTACTCAAATTGATGAAAAAATTCTTAACGCTTCTTCCAAAACATTTTTCGGTAGAGAATTATGGTACCCCTTCAACCGCTCACCAAATATTACAAAATAATTAGATGCTCCAAAAACCACAGATATGATCCAACCATCCCTGAAAATTATATGTATGTAAGAAGTCGTACCGCAAACCGCAAAATCATCTTCCCCGACATGCGCCACAACAGAAACAAAAGAAACGGGAGAAAGGGGTGGGGATTGACTAGAGAACACGCAGAATTCATATAATTGTAAAAAGAGCAACTTCCATTAAAAGAAATTCATTCCAGTATCCTCGAGAGAAAAAAATTTCGTTTCTTAAATAAATAACCACGTTGTAGAAATGAAATGGACTACGTTCATAATACTGGCTGAACTAGGGCACGTAATACACACACACAGAGAAATAAAGGATGAAAAATACTAATGGACTAGACTAGTTCAACTCGCGCGATTAAACCGCGAGGAAAATTTAATGTATCCTCTAATCCTGTTTGAAATAATAAATGTTTAGATCTATGTAGCGAGACTGATTTATTTATATGATAATACAGCAGATAGTACTTTCTCCCATAGTTGAAGGCATGTTTCACAGTTTCATATCTAGCATTAACAATATAAAACAGGGCATAAGAACAGTTAAGAATTGTGCATGATATCATTCAGTGGAGCATTACGTAATTTACATGTAAATCCCTACGAATATTGCTTATTACTTACCAAACTTCCATTCGTTAGGAATCAAGAAGTCAAGATACATGAGTCAAGTAGCATCTTTTCTTGATTTAATTTTTAAATGCTGCTATCTCGGAAAGGTGAAAAATGAAAGAATAGGAAATCGCCGACACATGTTTTAATGCTCTTTAGTACGATACTAGTTTGTTTGCTTTTGTATATTAGCAAATTGGAGTGTCGCGAGTTCCGAACAGCGTTGCGAGAAAATCGAGATGCGAAGCAACTAACTGTTCGGTACACGAGTTGCAGCGAAAGCAGCGTGAGAGGTGAGCAACAACTAATGTTTGTTCTGCACCAGAGGTTGATGCTGCGCAACGTGTATTTGCTCTTGAGACGCTCGCCACTCTCATCTTACATGAGCGACCTCCAGAGCAAGAATGTCGATGGTGTCCATACGAATTTCCATTTCCTTGTGTTTATAAACTTGACTGTTTAACCCATTAACGTCCAAATTATTTTTTTATCTTTAATTCGCTTCATATCTCTACAGTTACACATACTAGGTAGTAGGACGATAAAATTTTTAAGGAAAGTGATATTTCGGACATCATTCCACAAAATTACTCCTATTTTGTATAACAACAAGGAGAAACATGTTTTGCAAGCAGAAAGTTAAGTCCAAAATTTTTAAAATGAAAAATTTTACTTACTCAACTAACGTCAACATACAACTCTTCGCAAAGCCTGACGAAGACTTTATTACATTTTTTTAAGGATCAATAATCATACTTAAAACATATGTAATAATTCATACACATCTATCGTCAAAATACTTAGAACGTAAGTTCAAATTTTCTAAAGTGAAGTTGGTTGTTAGAAATATATGATCATTCTGGCTGATCTATAATAGATCGCTGGGCATTAATGGGATAATACGCACGATAATCTTTTCGCATACTAAAGTCCACATAATCAACATAATTGGTTTTTTAAGTCTTACTCCAATCAATGATAAATCGAAATAAAGCCTAACGTAGTGATAATTTCCAACCTTCAGGAATACGACCTTTGATTCCGTTCAGTAGTTCATGCGTGAAATTAATTCAACGAAAATATATTTGAAAAAATCCCTGAGTAGGGATGATTTTGGGAGTCGTCATTGGAGGGGCTTTTTCTGAAGAGATATCATCAAATAATTTTATATGATTTGTGGACGAAAAATGTACCATTTATTAATACTATATTTATCTACAAGAAATCGTGTGAAACTAATCAAAACTCCCGAGCAACGATATTCATCACGTAAATAAATATGTAATTAATCTATAGATTTAAGATAAATTTAAATATTTCAAGAATGAAAAGTAATATCTTGTTCTCAAAAGAAAGATTAAACTGCTCTTTTGACAAATAATAAAATAAATAATTAGTATATCAATATTTGAAATAATACTATTATTACAGCAGTCAGGCCTCAAAGACGATAGCGAACATAGCCGACCAGGAAATATTCATAAAACGAATTGTAGTACAAAATGAGAAAGTCCTGTTTCATAACAAAGTCTCGTTCGTCTGCCATCCATATATTCGGAAAATATGAGAGCTATCGAATTTAGACTTTCTCCATTAAGATGACAAAAAAAAACGCTACATTAAGAAAGATTGTGATAACTTTCGGTCAGGTGAAAATAGCGACGATCCGGGATAAGAACCCAGGACTCCTCCTATGATCGCATTCGTGTTAACCACTACACCACTAATTAAGAAAGATTATCTACAAAATATACAAATACAATAAAAAATATCCCCAACAGTGTGGAGTATGTAACTCGAGCAAATACTCTCAACCACATAGGCAAGATTCTTCAGAAAAGCATGGTAATAATATTCTTTGAACTAAGACTTACCAGTGAACCCGTTTTTATCAGAAGTGTTTCAAAAGAAAGCATTTAAAAACTTTTTTTCGTATCTAAATGAGGAAAACATAGTCTCTCTTTCTGAATCTTACTATGTATTCCTCATCATTTATGAAAACTTAATCAAAACCTTCCGATCACCAAATATTTTTTTCGTATCACCTTATTTTCTATTTTTAACGCTAAGGATACCTGTTCATTTTCGTCTTGACAAGATTTTCCATCTTGCGATAGGTAAAATTTCGTTTCATAAATACTTTTTCTTTCTAAATTATACGAAATTTATAGAAGTATTCGTAATTCTACCGTTCCAATCAGGGACGCCGCGCTTCTCAAATAAGAATACTGTATCACAGCTAGCCATCAAAATATGCGATGAAATGGGCAAATAATGCTTTCTACAAGCATCTAGTTTGTAACACTCACTACACAAACACGAGACCCTGTTCTCTGAAAGAGTCAACATGTGACTGCATTTGCATCTGAAGTTACCATTAACAAGATGAAGTCGCCACGCGCTCTCACTTAAATACACAATACTCATTACGAAAGATCCCAAGTAGTGTTACATAACACCATTGGTTCACACATATCTGTAGGTCAAGGTAGCCGGATCAGTATTATTTCGTAGTTCACCTCTTCGTGAAGTCAAAACCATTTAATTGTACCGTTACTATTACGCTTAATCCAGTTCAGTTAACAATTGGAGTCGTATCTACGTTCTCGTATATCGATATTGCGTCTTCACACAAGTTCGAGATATGTAAAAATAGCAGGTTCTGGTAAGAATTACCACAAATAAAAAGCTATACACCATTTTGTTCCTACCTTATTGATATTTAACTATCTAATATAGGTTGCAAACTCGCATTGAATTAGTCATATTCATCCTCTTATAGTTGTACAAAACTCCTACGATAGGTTAGAAGTCTTGTGTATTTAAATAAACAACCTTTCAGATACTATGGGGGTTAAAATAATTCCTAATAAAACTAAGTGTTGAAATGTATATTTATATGAAAAAGTTACGTGAAATGTATATTTATATGAAAACGTGGAGCCCCCGCATCACGACACTTAGCCATATACAACTGAGGTGCGGCCGTTGCCCCAGAGGTTGTCCGCTAGCGAGCGTTTATCCTGAACACCCATTCACCTCATGCATCAGCGGGTAACACACCTTGTGGTTGAGGGTTCTTTTTATAGAGCTTTAATCCTTCCTCGCGACCCGTCCGATGAAGGGAAGATCTCCGCTCTTCGCAACACAAAACTTTCCACCATCGCGCCAAGGTTGTCGCTGAAATGTGCCCAAATTCTACGGTGTCCGGGGATTGGTGGCGAAGTACCAGTCCGTGAGCCCATACTCAGCCGAAACTGCGGCCCCTGCGGGGAAAGTTTCTCTCTAGATTAATTCGTGAGGTTGCGGATTCCGAATACATACTAAAGAAATTTACTGAGTAAAATCTGCTCTCTACCGACACTAAACTGACCTTCGTCCTCACGAATGTTCATGCATACCGACTCAAGTTATTCATCTTGACTTCTCTCTGCTGTAGGAGAAGAGGTGGTATCTACTGAGAAAGTCTTAAGACGGGCTCGTCCATTAACTACTCTCTTCTTGGGTTTTTTTCCCTCTTCTGTCACCGCATTTTCAATTCAACGCTAAATTTATAAGACATCATTCCAGAGGTCGCTGAAAATTGCCATGACAACTCGATCTAGGGTCATGTTTTGAACATCTGTTCACGGAGAAAGGTGCATCAATGGAAACCCAAGTCATAAATAAATAAAATTTATTGTCAAAAAACAGTACAAACGGAATAAAATAATACGGAATAAAGTTGATGTGTCGTCTCTAATTATACATGTCAAACGTTTTCTTCGCTTCAATGATATTTGATACCCTCATTTAAAATAATCTAATAAAGGTGTATACTATTCAATTTGAGATATCATTTTAGAGTGTTTAAGTGCTTTATAAGTTAAAATAGTTTATAATACATTCACTCTGTAATAAAAATGGTTTCATATTCTACTTTTGGCTCAAATAAGGGCACAGTTTAATTTTTTAACATATTTATATCAATTATTTTATTTATTCGTGCTGAAGATTACATGCCCTATCGCAACCGAGTAGCACTTAATTAACTTAATAATCTTAATTTTAACTGAATAAGTCTCATTAAGAATTGTATATTTTTAAACGATTCGCAAAATTGTTAAATACACGGTAAATGCAACACAAATATTATTGCAACTCATATTTATTCGTTTTTGCCGCGTACCTTGATAGCCAACCACGCTTTTCAAATTTCTTTTCGGAAAGACTTCGCAGGTAGTTTCCTTTGAGATGGTTCCAGATTGTGAACGGGGAAATGCATCTTTCGAAGACAGAGGCGCAAAATGCGGGAGGGATCGCAATTCTAACGAGAGAGTTGGCGGAATAAATGAATTCAGATGCCACGGAATAAATTTTCGTATAAAACAATTCGCATATTCAAAAGTGAAAAATTCTTTTGTCATTTTTCACATAACAGGTATAACGAAGCATGCATTCGCAAAAAAAAAAAAAAAAAAANAAAAAAAAAAAAAAAAAAAAAAAAAAAAAAAAAAAAAAAAAAAAAAAAAAAAAAACGGTATTAAATCAATACACTTGACTCGTCGTCTGTTTTATGAAGACCTTTAATACTTGCAAACTTTCTGCCCTCCCCCACCCTCAGAAGCACCTTTGAGGTATACCACTCTCTCAGTTGGTCATTCGGTCAGTCAGTCAGTCAGTCAGTCAGTTAGTCGCTGCAACCAAAGGCACGTAGTCTTTGATCTACTTGCCGCCTCCGAGAGCATACAACGCGGATTCACATAAATTGTCTCCAACAGATTCCAATATATCACTGCCTAAAACCCTGGAAGGAAAACAACCTAAAATAATTGTCGTATAATTTTTCATGATCAATTGCCCGCTTTCAGAGCGATCCTTCAGCATGACGGCAATGAGGGACTTCAATGGCCCGGGTTTTTCTCCGTTTTTCCTTCTCATAGAGGCGGATTTATCATACAGGTTCCCTAGGCTTTGTCTAGGGGCGTGTTTATTGTAACAATAAATCGTGAATTTAGTGTTATTTCAATTGTTATGATTTTTAAACACTATACTCAGAATAATCTATAGTTCGATAATAACTTGTACATGTAATTTTTTTTTGCTTAAAATTACAAACATATTTACATTCTATTAGTATTATAACTTGCAGCCAACTTTTTATCTTATCTAGGAACTTTTGCTGAAATTTTTGAATCCGCCTCTGCCTTAAGGCCCTTGATCGGAATTGATGGGATGGTCCCTTGCTTGCTTCCGGAGAGTAAATTAGTTTATTGTCCTCCACGTGGTCATACGCAGTTTGTACTGTTTTTTGACAATAAATTTATTTATTATTTATTTATTAATACGATATACTAATGAGTAATTTATGTGTTTCTATATCCAGTACAAATGGGACTCAAGCATATCCGTACGATAAAGTATGCCATAAACGATGTCTTGTCATCAGTCATCTCCATACAACACGACACGACTTTGGACGAATAAGCGCCATCAATTGGTTATTGTGACGCGCAACAAACAGTACTTTCTCCTCTTTCGTTATTGAGCACCACTGAAGGTGCTTGAAAACGGGAGAGATTTCTATGTATTAATGTTCGAAGGAAAAATGTGTGGGGGATAAGGAAAAGAACACAAGTTTATCAGCAATTCTACCCAACGGCTGTTTGACGCACAGTGATATCAAAAACATTACTTAGATATCTTCTCCTTTAAAAAAGGCAAAAGGAAATAACTATGATTAAACAAGCATTAACAAAATCAGGTAAATACAATTAAGAGAAGTTTTACTCTTGAAACTACCTCCCATCAGGACCTCGTAGAACTACTAAGTCGGGTCTTTAGAACACACTTGCTCGAGTAAATAGCTATATCTTTTCTTCGAAAGTATACACTAAATTCAGAACATATTCAGCACAGAAAAATGCAATAATGTAAAGCTTCAAATTTGTTATAAGATTTTGTATAACTATTGTGTCATTTCGAAGAGAATAATCTATTATTTACAGGAATGTGTACTTGATATACAGAAATGTGTACTTGATATACAGACTGAAGGGGTTTTGTACACGACCATTAAAACGTATCGCGGAAGGATGGAGAAGTCCGCAGGCACTGTACCAACCCTAAAACTTTTATTCCAATAATTCTCGCGTAACAGAATGTGAGGTGACAGGAAATGGATTATAAACCGCATCATCTTCATCAATCCCCAACCCCTCGCTCAGTTCGGCTAATACAGAACGTAAAATGGGAGCAACAACGACATAAACGTATAGATGATTTTGTTACTAGTAATAGGATCAATCCCATCCTATAGGCGAACAAGGAAGGTTAATCACATTTCCAAAAGAAACAAAAACAGTCAAGTTGGAGGGGTACCCTAAAAGAAATTCTGCACCAAATCTCTAAATGCCAAAGGAGAACGGAAATCCGTTCCTTGGGATTTGTCGGCTCGCAACTCTCGCTACACGTTTTACACGAAATAAGCACTCAGAAGGAAGCAAAGAAATTTCCGCGGGCGCTATTTAATCAGTAAGCTTTTTATTTACGTATATTCATACTTTATTTATGTACGACTCTGCTTTATCGATGTAGAGGGTGAATAACTCAAAGAGCGAATTATCTTCTTCATTCACCAATCAATACAAACGCACCTCAAACTGACATCATTCTCAATAAAACCTAACGTTGAAAATTGACCTCAGTATTTGTCAAGATGAATATCTAAATATATAAACAAAATAAAAAATTGTTACTACAAATCAACATAATTCAAACTGTCGAATAAGTCTATATGTGTAATATTCACAAATTACATGCAAAACAATCCATTTCAGTAATACATTGAACACACAAGTATCGAGTGATTTCAATCGGATCTTCAATGGGATCATGTTGAAGAAAAAGCCTATCTAATTGTGAGATCAATAACTGATGCTCCCTAAATTCATTTTTACTCCTTCATGCATTCTTGGAACATCCGAAAGCAATTCGCCACTATCCGATAACTGACAGACGTTTCTTCGCGATTCCACGCCATAGTTGTTGACCACTTACTTCAGTCTTATGAACCATCGGCATTAACCTCAGGTAAAAGGGTCCATTTATTTTTCTAAGTCCCACGCTCTGACCAGTTTTGGATCTGTTAGGTTTGCAACGGCTCTCTCCTCTTGCTTCCCCTTCGACAGGGGAAGTTTCGTTCGACCAATCGTAGGTCTATTTGAAACGGCGCCCATATTTGGAAGACTAATAGTACCGCTGGTAAATCGTAACGAGATAAAATGTTTCATTACACCGCTATTAAAGAAATATTTTGTATTTTTTTATTATACACATTTTGGACTTCTATAACAAAAATATTCTGTATATTCTTGACTTCAATAAACTTTACCATTCTCTATATTTAAACGACATCTAGAGATTCGTTGTCTCGCAAGGTCTCCATAGGCAATGTAAACGATATTAGAGTTTCTGTAAAAAAAACGTTTGCGTAATACTGTGATAAAATATAGTTTTTAACAGAATTTGAATATAATTGCAAGATATCGTATGGAATTGGTATAATTCGAATCACAAATTACTTATAAATATTCCTATAATTTCTTATATTTATACAGTGAAGTAAAGAAATCAAATCTCATTGCCTACAAAAGATGTGTATTGTCGAAAGTAATTTCACATAATTTGCGATTCTCTTAAGTTTTTCATATATGAAAAAGGAATTAAATAAATAAAGAAAACGTTTGTCTGAAATATGAACTAATAACACAAAAGTTTAATTCTCGAGTTATAAATAATATAAAACTACTTAAGGAACAAATAAATTACATCTTCTAGTGACATATTTATCCACGATATAACAATTTGGTAGTAATCGTGCAACCTAAAAAAATAATCAGAGATCAATAATATGAAAACCTCGTTTCAGATATGAATAAATAAAAAAA
>NNCF01128483.1:106940-148694 GCA_002313205.1 Laupala kohalensis | reverse complement strand
ACAGCCAACCACTCATTGTTCCATTCACTCAGAATCCTTGTCTTGATGGAATTTAGGAGATCTCGTTTTGGAATCGTGAAGAAATCCACGCGATACGTCTGCTACCTCATTTCCTTTGCGGAAACGTCTGCTACCTTATTTCCTCTGATTCCCACGTGTCCGGGAATCCAGGAAAACATTGTGTTCTTTCCATCACTATGGAGCGAGAGAAGGACATCTTGGATGTTCTGGATCAGCTTATCAGCTGGATACATAGTCTGGATTGCTTGAAGGGCACTTAGAGAATCAGAATAAATCAAGAAATATGATCCGCGGGAGCACTTTGTTGATCGCAGTGCTCTCAATATGGCGTAGCACTCAACGGTATTAACGCTGCACAGGTCGCCAAGATGGTAGCCCCAGTCTTCCGGGGAAACACCACGGAGCAGACACCATCGGCCTGCTGCGACACGTCTGTAAACACAGGAATATAGGTCCGGTGTTTTTCGAGGATTAGGTGAAAGTATACCCTCAACATTGGAGCTGCAGTGTTCTTGTCGTGATGCAAAAGATCGAAATTAATCTTCGGTTCGTGAAAAGCCCAAGGAGGAGTCTTCCTGAGACCTTGATTTAAAACATTACGTGTGCGTTCTCAGTAGACATGAACATGAGTATCGAAAGGGTACATCTTTCACTTCCGTGATGGGCCCCAAAATTCTTGTATACTTCCACAGGTCATTCAACAAATCTTTTCAATAAGCTAAAATATTTTCTTCTTAACAGATAACGGGGATATCTACTACGTTGCCAAAATTTCAAGTTGTAGCTTAACGGAAAGTGGGCGAAAAACGAATCAAACAGTTTGATGTCGGCAAACATTCTAATAACACAGCGTTTTAAAAAGATTAACAATCATCCACCACACTGGTCACTAAACGAAACAGTAACCCACAATTAAATCATTTGTTAAATGAAGCTACGAAATCAAAATGGGTTTAAGAAAAATATTTTATGTCTCTCAGAATATTATATAGTGAATGGCACAAATATAAGATCATTACTGAGAGGTTGTTCTACAATAATACGTTTATCAAAGACAGAATGGTTTTTAAGAAAACTATAATACAACATGACGCTATAAATGATATTTGTCTAATATATAACTTCGTTCGAAGTCAAAAATTCTTGAAACAAATTACTCATGGGACAATCATTCTAGAACTCAGAAATTACCAATCTGTCACGCTTTTCATGTATAATAAAGAAAACAAAAGCAATGAACTTTAACATAATGACCTGACCAACAATAAATCGCAATGTGTATCCAGAAGTGTTATGTGAAAACCAGGAAAATAAAGAATGTGTTCACAACAGTTAATTTAATGACATTTAAATAAACTTTTAACCAAAAAATCTAACTATTAAAGAAGTAAATTAACAAGGATCTTCACTGTAACTTGTATATTTATTGTGCACTTGTTTCTAGATGTTGCAGATCCTACGTTCATTTTAAAATATTAAAATTCGTTCAATAGTGTCACAACACGAGTACATCACATAGATTACAGGTTCAATAATACTAAAATGTATTAATTAAATGGGTAATAAAATATATCTGGCGATGAATATTCGTTGAGATAAAATAAAAAACTGAACTTCAGAAATTTACTGATTTAGCTCTGTCACAAATATTTAAACCGAACTACTGATAAAGTTGTCCTCTCTGTGAAAAAGATCTTAGTGATTGAAAGAGCTGGAATAGCGACAGTTCACCAGACCTACACACTCGTAGGATTGCACAGACACGCCTGTAATATTTTGAACTATAAAATAAAATTTCAAAAATACATTTCCACAAAACTAATACCACGGTGTACATAGCTTACACATTTTAAAAAATCCTAATTTTCATCAAAAACGATTATGCAGTAAAAAAACATACAATGGACTATTATTTACAGATCCATTTTAAATGAAATCTTAATGATTTACACTACTGATTTTGTATTACGAACATAGAATGTACAGAGGGGTTTTATAACTCCGCGAATCATCCCTCCAATGGCTCAATTAATTAATAATTACCAACGCTTTACAAAGATAAGAGTACGTCAGAAAATAGCCATGTGAGAACAATATTCTGAAAGAAACCTGGAAGTCGTTATATGAGCACAATTCTGAGTTCACAAGTGACACAAATGAGAAGTAGTTTCACAAATGAGAAGTATTGCGCAGGGAGTTCCTCGCAAAGTTACATGAGCATTGCAGAAAGCGAGTGTATTAGCGTGATGGTGCATATCGCAGCGATCATGCATTAAAAGCGGTAAGCGAATCTACCGACCCTAGCTGACAGTACACGCTCCTCGCGTCCACAATGGGTTTGTTTCTCTTTGATTGGCGTAGCGTTTTCTCAACGATTATTCTCACGGGGGTAATCGCACTACGATAGAACGAGAAGGGAAGGTTTGGAATAATATCCCACCCCTGGTATCCACCAACATATAGGTTGTTGGACCCGATCGTTTTAGGTTGGATCAATCAACCTTCTCCCGATCTTCATTCTGAAAGGAGAAAAGGGTAAAGAAAATATCCCTTTACATGGACTGCCTTTTTAAACCGCGTTACATTTATAACGCGTTAAATCATACTAAAACAAATTGAATACTCGTGAATATATACCATGCTTACCTCTAAAGACAAATAAAATTTATTCTTAAAAACCATGAATTATTAACTTTTCTCGTAAAAACATAATAATAATAATAATAATAATACAATAACAGAAGTTGTAAACAACTTAGTGCAATTTTATTTCTAAGACTCGCATGCTTTCTCTACAGCCGGTTCTACAATTGTTCTGTGATTCTGCATTAAGAGAACCTATTTCAAAATAATACAATAAATTAATACGCTTCATTTTTATTATTGTTAATGGAACATGCCTGATACTGTTGTTAAATTGAGTCCAAATCATGATTATCAACTGATTATCATCAACACAGTTAAATCACCGTTTAATAAATTCGACCAAAAATATCAAAATACATGGTAAGTACTTAATAGGAAGTTTTTGTTCAATAAAATATAATTTTTGGGGGAGAAAAAGATTCCATGTGCTCTCAAATAGTTATAAACAACCCTCAGATTTCGGTATAGGCCTCCACAACATTCCGGTACCTGCACAAACAGTAAGAAATCCGACTAGTTTCACTGTCTGCCCGTTTCGACTCTCCAGAAAGACTAGGTACTCACTTAAAAACAGACTGAGTGACTCTGAGAGATGTTCTGAGTAGAATTCCGATGTACAAATGAAGATTTCTATCAGCACACTACAATAATTGTAACCAAAACTACCGATCAGTAGTCACCGAAGTGTGCCGGATCTAGACCGTAATCATTTTTGTTTAATAATTATGGTTTTACAATAATTTTTTTTATAAATATTACCTTTAAATAAAATGCATCAAATAAATAATTAACAATTAACATTCAGGTATTATTAATAACAATAATTTATTAAAGTTATTAATATATTATTAATTTTATTAATGTTGTATTATTAATTTTATTACTATGATATTTTTAATTTTATTAATCTGGTATTACTAATTTTATAATCTGGTATTATTAATATCGACAATTATATTATTAATAACAATTATAACTAATAACAATTATTATCTGGTAACGCTTTTACGAAGTATGCCATTTATCAACTTCAATATTATCAGTTAAGAGTTCAGGTCCAATGGGGGGGGGGGGCTATAGGGGGCCCCCTTAGCACCCACCCCCCTCTAGATCCGACATGGTCCTCTAAAGAAACGAAAATACATTGAGCTCATAGACGTGGCAACAGAAGTAGTGCGTCACCGCTTCTCCACTTTCTCGCTTCCACGAATGTAAGACATAAGAAAATAGCGAAATCTCATTAAGCCTCAGAAACGTTCCGTATCATTGCGGCACGCCGGAAAACTTGAATGAATTCTCAAGCATTTTACCCACAGCATCATGAACTCTCACACGTTTCCCAAGGGTTAGGCATGCTTTCCTAAAAATCGGTCTCATGATACTAAACTACATAAGACGGTGAATTAGAAGAAAACATTTTTCACACTCTACTCCATTCAGTGAAACATATCAAGTAGAACACTTTTACTATACCGACGTGAACGAGAACAAACACAAGATGTTAAGCTTTATTTAAGTCATTTTAACTTGATGAATAACTTGATAAGACAAATGAATGTTCCGAACTAACAAAATGATATTGCCGCTATTGCACAGGTAATAATGTTGCCATACTATTATAATTGGTACTCTTCTCGGAAACGGATCTGACGTTTTAGATGAACTCCAAAAAATTGAGGTGTCTTGGGATGAAAAAGCAATCTAACATTGATTGCTTTAATACTTGGTAAATACGCGATCCATTCAAATTGTTTTCATTGCAGTCAAGGCCGCAAAAAAAAAAGTTTAGTATTATTTGGTTCTTATTTATTTTTTTATTTCCTTGGCGTTTTAGGGCTCGCTAACATCAAGGTCATTATAGCCCTTTGCTTTTATATCTACTGTCCAGGGTGAAGAGTGTGGTCGAAGCGTGTCCAAGTTTCCGCCATTTTTTATCGAATTGGAGAGAGTACAATTGAATCCACATGAATTTCTAAATACTTTTCAAAATCTTTGGTCAAAATATTTCGTATGTTTAAAAAAAAATCGAAATATACATTACTAATTAAATCTTTTTTAGAAAGAGTCTTCATAAGTAATAGTAGAATAGCGTGCCAATTCGATGAAGAAATGGCGGCGTTCGGTAATCGGTCACACGCTTACTAAACTACTAAAGCGACTTTGAACAGAAGAGACAAACCGATAAATCCTTGAATTATCAATTCAAGCTAGGCCTTCGAAGAAAAATAAATTCAGTAAATGGTATAAACATTATAGGTAGAGTTTCACCAAATTACTGAAATTTGTATCGTCTCGGTCAAGGCGCAGAATTAGAAATCACACAGTTATTGATTCGTCTTACGCTAAGATAATATTGTTTTATGAATCGATTATTGTCAACATTGTATTGTGCTTCATAATCGTTAATGATTTAACATCTTTCGCACATGATTTTTTTAATTGCCAGTCTTTACAATTTATACTACGGGGTCATCTGGGTCTGTAGAAAATAGATAAAACCCTAGTAAAATTCCGAATCAGAAAGAAACAGGCGTCATAGCAATTCACCAGCCTTGCCATCATTTTTTCAACTTCCAAAGAAAAACACGGAATGATAATAGAATTGACATCATTAATTATTGTCGGAAACCTATACAACTCAATTTCTTGTGGCGGCTGAGAGCGGAACACCTGTGTCAGAAATAGTGCATCCACGTCCACCTCTCATTAACCTTCTCTTAGTCCTAAAACCGCAATCACCAACTGGAAAATTAATTTGGCCAACGTCATTTTTTTTCTTCTAATTCGACATTGTTCGTAGCAGTGTTTTTGTAAACTATGAATAATGAGTCCAAACACTGTATGAAAACAATAATACCTTCGAAGAAGTCACTTCGGGCACTCATTCTGCAATGACCCCATTCATAACGCATTTGGATTTTTCTTAATCGTATACATTTTGGACTCATTTTTCTCGTTGTGAAGATTGCAAGAATAATAATTTCGTACCAACAGAAAATCAAATTAGAAAATGATAGTGCCTAAATTACGCTCCGGTTGATGACTGATGGTCATGAATATTGGAGCGGCCGAGAAAGGGTTAAGTGGAGGTAGGAGTGGAGGTATGAGAATTCCTCAAGGGGTGTTACGCTCTCAGAAATTGAGTTGTATTACGCTCTCAGAAATCTCCACGAGAAATTGAGTTGAATAGGTTGCCGACCATAATTAATACGAGAAACAGTAGCAAGGGTGTATTTTAGCGCCACCAACAAAAATTTTAAAAAAATTAATGAGAAATGAACAGTCGTCGAAAAAGAGATGTTTCAATAATTATTGCGGTAGTCTCATTACGTATAGAAAGTACAAAAGTTCGAGGTTTACTTACTAGATTTAATCACAAACAAATACACTAAATTAACTCGATAAAAATATTATCTTTTACTACAATGAAGTTTTGCAACGTAGCAACCCTAGTTTAAAATCTGGAGCACAAATTAAACATTCTTCAAACATAAAAGAAAAAGAAGAAATATAGCTATACAATACGAAAAGCATGACTACATTTACATATTTCTCACACGCTTTACCATATCATTTCTTAACAACACGTGTTTCTTTCACAGGTGAATCTACATTCCTTCTTTCAACTCTGAAGACAGGAAATCTGAAACTTTTTTTTTTGTGGGGCTTTAGGGCTCGTCAACATTGAGGTCATTAGAGCCCATGCAAGTAGGGAAAAATGCAGTTTCGCAAAGATAAAGATTTTTTTCTTTAGCGGACAACGTTTCGTTTGAAAATAACGTATAGTTCGTACTGTTGAGTTTTCCTGATACTCATAAAGCAGACGCGTATGTATAAGTACTTCTAAATGAACGAGCAGGAAAATCCGTTTCCGAGGACACGTGACAGAGCCAGCTAGCTCATTGACCTCAACCTCGGGCACATCAAGCAGACGAGACGATTGCCAGAAGCTAAAAGGAAAATCGGTTCACTTTCGCCCTCCTCAGTGTGCGTCCTCCTCGCCACTACAATTAATTCGCCAAGTCCTCCCAACCTTATCAATTCCATTCGCTCTTTCATCGTCCGATACTTCTATGGACTTTCGCGGCATCAGCATCTGGATCATCGACAGCAGCGTCGTGGGCGCATCCGGCGGCGTCTCGCTCCCTCCGGCGCCCCCTCTTTTCCTCGAAGACGCCAGCAGACACTCGCCAACGACGATGCGACGTCGCGCGTGCGACTTTCACTGAGGCGGCGAAGTGCGCTCGCGCTCCCTCGTGAGCGGCTCCTGTTTCGACGCGGGTCGCGGCCGCGAAGCGGAGGCAAGTCATTCACGTGGAGTGCGGTGACGGACAGTGTCAGCTCCGGACGCGAGAAGGGATCAGTTAGGTATGAACATGTGCATCGAAATCGCCACTCTTTTTTGTACTCATGAAATATGAAACGTCACGCATAATTGAATTTAAAAAGTGTCATTGTTGTAGAGTGTGCTCCGAAATAACCATAGAAAATCATGTCTTAGTGCGACTCGTTCGGAAAAGAAAGCTCGAGTGCTACAGATGATCGTAGTCATCAAAGTGATAGATCAGAGGGGATGGAGTAACTTCGGACGAAAAACGACCAATGAGGTACGAGTGCTCACATAATACGAGTGACGAAAGTGCGATGTCTTGTACGCAACTCCAAGATACTTCGTTCGCGAAAGTGCATGTGCCAGTGATGCAACATCAGTGGAAGAAACTGAAGGAAATGCTGAGTTTGGCGTTATCATTATTGTGCCATTAGAACAACCAGTGGTTCGTTACATTTTTATGATTGGGGAAAAGGACGTTGCTGGTACTTGACATGTGCGCTCTACACCTAGTCCAAGAATTATTTCCTCGGCGAAACGGCAAAAAAGCAAACATTACTACAAAGGAAATGAAACAGTTTACGAACGAAACTTGTAATGAGTGTCTCTTCCACGGAAAGTAATTAGCTAATTTCCAACACTATTCCAACATAATTTACAAGACTATTTTCACCAGTAAGTGAGATAGAAAGTACGAGGTGTAAAATGAGGATGGTTGACGGTGAGTGCCAGCTGACTGTAGTGGGAAATCCCACAAGCGCTTTCCGAGGGGAGTGATCCTTTCACACAATTCCGCGAAATTCAACAAATTAAACGCTTTTTGAACAACGCGTGGGTACGATAGAAATACCTAAGATGTGCAAGTGCCTTTTCTTACGATTAGTTGAAACTAGTGAATTAGTTATAATTTGCTCCATTGTTATGAAATCATCACAGTGACACCAAAAGAGTGAAATACTTAGGACTAATGGTATATTTCTGGCGAAGAATTCATCAAATACAGGATAAGTTTATTCCATTATTATAACGATATTATTCAATTCGGGAAAGAATACATCACAGAGGGATAGAGAGAAATCTCAGTTCAAAACAGAAGATAGCTTCCTGGAGCAGCAGAACTTTCAGATTTGCAATAGTCCTGGCATTTCCGACCATTGAATACACCGGAAGCTCGGAAGTGATATTTGAGGGCCAGCCACTGTGAAATATCTCGTGGTTGTTTCGCCACAGTAGATGCATACATGAAGGATCCCAACGAGTGACGCCCTCGGGGAAAGCGGAGAAATACTGTTTCGTAAGTGCGCAATATTCGGTGAAATTCAATGACAAACAATTTTCGTCTTCCCCTTGTTTTGAAAGGGAATATTCAGAAGACGCATGATCATCGATGAGGCGTGTGCTCTAGTGAAGGAGATTGGGCTTCTGTTTCTTCTAGGTCAATCATTGATTAACATCAAATACATTCGGGTTAAGTAACATCCCAGCTGATCACAGAAATCAATAATTTCCCTTTCTTTTAACCAGTGCAATAAGCTAAATTATATTTTATTTTACTCGTTTGTGAAGTACAAAACTTTTGGAAATATACTTCGCAAAATGAATTTTTCGATATATCAAAAACTATACTCCAGTTCAAATACAAGTTACACCAGCAATGTGTGATTGATGTGTGCTGCTTGCAGTAGAAAGGTTTGAATCAGTGCTAGTAGAGATAACAGCCTCACCATGGTGGCAAACCTCATAACAGTGGTCGTGAGTGCCATCAAAACGGCCACTGGTCTCGTCAGCGTGCAGAAATTCTGGTTCCTGCCTACATTTCTCGCTACACTGGCATATTATCATTATGATCTTTTTGATCCAGAGAACAGGCCGATCAATGTCAAGGTAAGCTGTAGAATTATTACGAATATTTCACGTCAACTAATACGCACATTGAGTTTTTTTCCTATCAACCGGAAAAATATTCAATTTTTCACCAGTAAGTATTTTATAACAATATTTTCTGTTTAAAATCGTTAATAATAACAATAAATCGAAGGGTATTACATTTCACAAAGAATACATTTTTTAAATTAATTTGTTTCATAAAAGAAAATTGACCCGATGACTCAGTAAACCTGTCAAGCAATATATATTTGCAATAATGTACATTCTTCTGTGTGCTTTTAAGTATTTCTACCACAAATAAAACAAACCCTAAATACACGAACAGGGAGTTGATACGAACAGAAATTCTCAAACTTTACTGGAAAACATTGTATAAAAAACGACCTTTATATGTAGTTTTGTAATTTTTTCTACAAACAAATTGGAGAAAAAATTATTTATAATCGAATACTTTTTCATGCATTTAAGATCATAATAATGTTTGTAATTATCTTACATTTTTTTAGTTTTAACGGTAAAGAAAGTGGAGTAAAAATTGGATAAGTCAATATATACGACGATAGAAACGTGTTTTCCAGATTTTTCTTCGGTGATATCTTTTCCCGCTAATCTGTTTCAGATTAAAACGGAACAAAATTTTAATATAATCCAACCCCCCTAATCGCTGAATGGCAGAGCGTGTGTACAGAAAGACCCTGCGTGTTGACAGGTGCTGCGGAGCGAATACGACTTCATCATCGTGGGTGGTGGTTCCGCGGGGGCTGTGATGGCGAGTCGCCTCAGCGAAGTGCCCGAGTGGAATGTGTTGCTGCTGGAAGCGGGAGGCCACGAGACGGAGATCACTGATGTGCCTCTGCTGTCACTTTTCCTGCATAAGAGTCGCTTCGACTGGAAGTACCGCACGCAACCACAGTCCACCGCGTGTCAGGTGAGCATACGAATTTCTCACTCGACATCATAGTGCAAGAGGGTGAAGTAAGCCGAACGCCCACTTGATCCTCGATTTCTCCGGGTGATCGTTAATATTGAAGTTAAAACGCGACGCGATTTTTTTCTACAGTTATTGTGAAACATCAATGACATGGAATTATAAATCATATAAAATTCCTTCAAAATTATCCTTTCACGTCTTCTTGTCTACTCCAGAAGATTGGCTTTCACTGCAGAACTTTCATAAAGTTCACCCAGATTGATCGACATTCAATGATTCATGTTTTATTTGGATAAAGGCATACAATGTTATACTTTAAAAAAATTAAACACTAGGAGTCACACACCTAGTATCAATATGTAGCCATGTAAAATATACCTGACAAGCTACTTAATCATGATGCAGATGGAGACACCAGAAAAAATATTTCCTTTTACAAACTAATCCTAATTGAACAGCGATAATGATTAATATTGAACGTTTTGAAATATACTGACATAGAAATCAAAATACCGGTATAGAATCGAAGAATACATTAACTTTTCAAAAACAAATTTCCCCAAGTAGATCGAGGTCACAATATGGCGCAACTGGAGTCATATACGAGTATGAACTCATACTTTGACGAATGATTTGTTTTTAAATTCAGAGTTGTTTACTGGCTGAGACTAATCGTTTTCTAACAATGCATTAAAATTATAGGTTTTGTACCATTAATTTTAATCCTGAACAACATTCCTCTGTTCAATATGCACAATCATAAGAAATTCTTCACCTAAAAATTATTCACATTAAAAAAAAAGTTCCGTTTAAAAAAGAAGAGGCACATTTATATAAACTCGAGATATTCATTCCATAGTAGGATATTATAAGACCAATCCATCACCTCTTAGCTCTTAATTATAATTCACAGGGGAGATGAATAAAATGTAGGAAATTTGACTTCTTTATCACTTTGTCTCACGAATACAACGAAATTGTCACATTTACGGACCAAAACATCAATTTTTCTAATGACCCAGCATATAGAAGGAAGAGGAAAGATTGAAAAGACTAGAAAAACTCTTCGTTTTGGAAACTATATCGAGGAAAAGCATGTACAATCTTCATTTAACATTTATTCTTACTTTTAAGCAAATAGTACAAAAATAAGGAAATACGAAAAAAAAAAGTTTCATTTTTTTAGAAACGGAAAAAAACTAGTTTAAATAAGAATGTTATTCTTGAGAAATAAGTAAAAAGTTATGTCGTAATAAGATTACGGTTGATGAACGTTCATGGCTTTTGAGCTCGAGTCAGACCACAAGTTAGCTACGAGATTCAGAAACCGTTCTCATAATCAGGATGAGTGATTTTCATCCAACCTCTGCTGTTTCAGTTTTGCTCAAACCGCAGAAATCATCCGAAAACATTTTCGTAAATCGTGGATATTCAAAACAATAATTGCAATGAATTGAATCGAATACTTCGCTTACGAACAATGAGAATACTTTTTTTCGAAAATAAAACAAAACAATATAAACTCATATCATTTGAGTCTCTTAAATGTCCATAACACAGGATTCTCATAAATGTTAAATGGTAGGTAACACCTTACGAATTCGTCAAACGACCTTAGTGATATAAAACAAAATAAATTATCAGTGGCACTCTTTCGCATTGGGTTTGTATCGGGGAGGAATTGACATATTTACGTACGACGATTACAAAGACGCGTCGCGGAAGTTCGGGAAAGAAATTATACGTGAAAGGGACTCGTAAAATCAAATTAAAATCTGGAGTGAACCACAAAAAAATTCCAATTATAATTGTTCAAAAAAAGATCAGAGTAGCTCACACAGCAATAAAACTAAATCGGAAAATAATTTAAACAGAAAAAGTAAGACCTGAATAATTATAAAATATGTAAATGATTAGTTGGTATACATTTTTTTTCTCACAACCCTACATCGATCATGTCTGCAGATTCAAGTAAAGATTCCGTGAAATATATTCTCCTATCAACTCTTTCCAAAGCCTTATAGGCTGATCTAAAACAGGCGTCTACAGGATATTTTCCGTCATAACATTTTGCCGTATCTCGAAAACAGTGTGACATACGGAAATGCTGTTTAGCAATCAGTACGTACAATTTAATGTATAATAAAAATGTATATATTCATTTTTTTTTTAATTTTGATTTTTGAGAAACTGGAAGTGGAGTGCAGTGTGTAAATGAAGTCGGAATAAAGTGTCCAGAAATAGGCTTCTATTCACCATTTGTTCGTGAGATATCGGATAAACAAAATTCTTCACACAACATCTATACAACATTGGACATCATTGCATAAAATTTGAATATAGACCCTTCTGGAGCCAACTTGTATAGATCTGAAGAGATTCCGAAATAATTTTTCGACCGATGACAATACTTTTCTTATACATATTGTATAATTGGAAAGTAAGCATACTTGGGATTAGACATGACAGATTGCTACCCATCTTACGGATGACGTGAGAAGGGTTAGTACAGTAATATTACACAATATATTGGTATAATTAAAAAAGTTTTCAATCATTCAATGTATCAATAAAGAACCATATTCATGGTAGGTAAATCTCCTTCAGTCGTGAATGATGTCGTTTGCTTCGTCAAATTTTGAATATATTTGTTATCAAGGTAGATATTATAAAACAATGCACAATTTTGAGTATTTTATTTAAAAAAACATTTCGAAATCTGGAAAAAATCGTTTATAACAAATCGTATGGTACCTTACATGGGAGAAAGGGAGGTTACATTTTATTATACAATGGTCATACATAATTTATGGACTGCTTTTTGTAACAAACGAAAAAAATATGACAAATTTGTGAGAATTGAACTCTCTTTATATTAGATCGGTCACTGCCCTCGAGTGTGTTCAACACAGAAGTATCTTAAGCGACGCCAAAAGAAAGAGGAGTCGTCACCTCAAACCAGTTAGGAAAGTAGTCGTGCCAAGAAGAATTTAGTGGTTAGAAAGAATGTATATAAGGCGTCTCGTATTCGTTTCTTCGCGCTTTCAAGATCAAGAGAAGTAAGTCATTTGATAAACAAGGATAATTCATGAAAATCAAAACATGTTAATATTATTTCGGTATATATCAACGTAAAAGACCGACGTAACATATTTACGTAATACATATTTATTATATAGTATTAACTTAATATGTTACTAGTGTAACTAGTGGCAGCGTCTTCGCTTCCACGATCCCGCAGAGAAGTAGAGCGTGGGATCAAACCCTGCTAGCTGGGGTTTCCCTCACCTACTCCAGACAAATGTCGGTTCGGTAGCGTAAGTTCCCCGGTAACCCAACATCTCTCCTTTCCAATTCTCTCGAGTCCAATGGTTAGGTAGATGAGCCGGCCTCATAGCCTGAACCTCGCGCAACGGCATTTCATAAATAAAATAATAAATAAGGGAATTGATGTAAGGAAAAATCGTTACGGTATTTGAAGACATGAAAACTTATTTAAGATTGAAGAAAGTACTGAAGAGGCAGGTTAAAATACTTACTCGATTCAAGTGACTAATAGTTAATAGTACATCTACGTTCAATACGGTAACTTCTCAAATTTTAATTTTTCGAATATAATAAAGTAAAATATCATCAAACTTCGTTCCCCAAAATTATTGAGTCAGAATACATATTTTTAAGTACGTAATACAAAAATATTTACAGCGCCTTACGAAGTGAAAACAAATACTATAAAAATTAAAAAAATAGTATTACATCATAGACATTTTTTCTAATGCCGTTTCCAGGCAGATTATGTTAAATTTGAAATGTATTCTACTAAATTTATAATATATTTATTCATATAAGCGAATTAATTCTGAACTGTAACGTTTGATTTGCTCTTGATGGGCTACGACGAAATGAAAGATACAAGTTTAATTAATTTGAATAAGACAAAAGGATAAACAACCTCAAGTAAAAGACGAGGATTTATGCCAAATGAAGGAAGTCGGTTCATGTTTATCGAGGCAAGTAAATGCTTTAATATGTTTATTACAATAAAATCACAAGAATTTTAACCTCCCATTAGTGAAAAAATTAAAGAGTTGTCTCGAAACAATGGTCATAATTACGACACTTGAATACCAATACAACACAATTTTAAGTGGAGCACATTGAAGTACACGTTGATACTAGTTTTATATTCCCCTGGCAGCACATAATATACTTCGACGCAACATTTCTGATCTATTTTCGTTCTTGACCCTTGAAATACACTGTATAAAGGGTTTTTCCCCCTCCGATAATACTGAAATACAATTTCAATTTAATCTCAACAGCGTTTACGACACAAACTTTCCGTATTTTAACAACTGTCAATGACATCCAAGTTTGTACATAGCTATTCCTGGGTCTCTTGACACTCTTTGCTACATTTCCTTCCCTTATGGTGTATCTATTTGCCGCTGCTTCCAGCGTCGCTCATTTTAACTAGGTGTCGCGTATTGTTTCATACTTAAATACAATAATGTCCTCATGAGTAATTTTCCCTTCTAGAGAAAGAGGTAAAACTAAAGAACGATGTTACAGGCCATGGTTGATCGCCGCTGCTGTTGGACGCGAGGCAAAGTGATCGGGGGATCCTCCGTCCTCAACACCATGCTGTACGTGCGAGGCAACCGACGCGACTACGATGCGTGGGAGGCGCAAGGGAACCCCGGATGGGGCTATGAAAACGCCCTCTACTACTTCAAGAAATCAGAAGACCAGCGGAACCCGTACTTGGCCAAGAGTAAGCGTTACCACGCCACTGGCGGATACCTCACTGTGCAGGTAAGAGACTCCTCATACGTTCATGCCTGCAGTAATCTACCATCGAGTATGCAATAGCTTCAGTTGATCCCACTAATTTGTTTCTATAATAGTGTGTTCCTGTCTACAGACATTCCACGACAGTATTTCTTTGTGATAACTTTCGGTCAGGTGAAAATGGCGAGCCTGGAATCGAACCCAAGACGCCTACTTTGATCGCAGGGGTGTTAACCACTAAACCACCCGTTCGCCTCCCACAACAGTACACCATTTCCACCCAGACGGGTGGTGTAGTGTTTAACACCTATGCGATCAAAGTCGGAGTCTCGGGTTCGATTCCCGGCTCGTCGCCACCTGACCGAAAGTTATCACATATTTTCTCCACGTGTAGGGTACACGTAAAAAATGTCTCTTTGTTCGACTTTTATATCTGTGAACATTTCATTACGTTTCCGATTTCTTTTTTTCTTCTATATATTCTTTAAAATTTCGAATCTTCTTTCTGCTTTTGTAATCTCCGGTCCGAGTATACTCATCATTCTTCCTCATGGTCGATGCATCCCCAAAACGCACGCGTGTTTCCGAATATTGTCCGCAATCACACATTTAATAAAAAAAGTAGCTTAGGTTAATATTAGATCATTATCGAGTCATGGACTCTAATGACCTTGTTGTTGACGAGCCCTTAAAACCCCACAAAAAAAATATCGAGTCACAATTATAAAACTCTTAATATTGTTAGTGTTCCGATTATTATTAATGATATCGTTACATTACGGTTCCGCCTTATACGGGATGAACATCGTAACTTTACGATTCTGCAATATTATTCGATTGTTATTCATTAATTGTAAAAATATGTAAACGAAACACAAAGAAACATTTAAATCAAGTACTCAAACGCAAAAGAATGTGATAAAAGGTATAACGTTCGAACTAAACGAATTATAAACAATCCATCCACGGGTTGCACTAAGAGCTTGTACATTATTTGACAAAGTTTTCCAATAGCGATAAAAACAATTAAAATTATCAAAACGAAAATAAGAAATGCCTTATTTTTTGTGATACTCCACGTTGACAGAAATGTAGATTTTTTATTTTAAAATATGAAAAAAGACTTGCAGGATCAAAGTAAATGCGAAACGTGTCTATATGTACCCTTTAAAATTATTTTACAGTTACATCTTCGTAGGTTTTACAACTCCAAGTAAATATGGCATAGTCAACGCCAGACACTAACATTGACAATGGTTCGCAATTGTATTTATTACTTCTACATTAAATCTTGCTTGTAATTTCACACTCATTAATAGACAAGTCAGCATGTGCATGCTAAAGCTACATAAGGGAACGCTCTGCGATCTTCCAAGTTAAATGCCAGAGCTACGGTATCTCCACAGCAAGTCGAAATTTTACTTTGCTAATAACATTTAAAATTCTGATCATTAGTAACCACCTAATAAAGTTCATTTCACGATGCTCCATCTCACTTTTTTGTCTATCGCAAGTATAACGTTTCTTCCATTACTTACTTCTGCGAAGTCGTTGATTATTTCTTTCAAAGTGTGTCTCATTATACGAGTATCTCCTTTACTTTACTGCTTCTCTATCTGTGAATTAGCAAGTAAGTAATTTTTGATAATTACTTGTACTATCTATTATTCCAAAATTATTGAAAACTATTTCAGCACTATTTGTCCCCGGTGGGAAGTACAGTATGGAACAGAGTATATATTTGATATAAAACAGTGTACTAAGAGATGTATATTCTCTCCATAATATTGTAATAAAAATAAAAAAAGTTTTTTCAACGATAAATTCTAATTGCACCGCTTTCAAATCCGATTCATATAAGTTTCATTTTCCGTCGGAGGTAAAACATCATGATTATCACAATATCCCTGACTTGTCATCTATATGGGGGTCACTTCCCACACAAAATCATCTTTGTGTACAGGACGCACCTTTCAACACCCCCCTGGGCGTCGCCTTTGTTCAAGCGGGAGTGGAGATGGGTTACGAGCACCGAGACGTCAATGGCGAATTCCAGACCGGCTTCGCACCTTTCCAATTCACCATGCGCAGAGGTTTCCGCTGCTCCGCTTCCAAGGCGTTCCTTAGGCCGGTGCGCCTGCGTAAGAATCTGCATGTGGCACTGTGGGCGCATGCCACCAAGGTGAGAAGGCACTTTAGAGCACCGGTTTACAATTTCTGACCTAGAATTATGTGATAGTAGCGTGCATAAATTACAGTACGATTATTTTGAGGTGAAATGACGCAAGAAGATCTGCGCATGTCGGAAAGGGAGAAAAGAAGGTAGAGGTCGTTCAGGAACGAGAATAGGTACGTATGCATATGATCTTGTCTGCAAACGCCTCACCGCAAAATGATGCAAACGTCTCACCACAAGTCTACTGCACACTCTCACGTCATTTCACCACAAAAAATCGTAATGGACTCTTACAAGTCTTTGGAGGA
The DNA here is from genome assembly GCA_002313205.1 of Laupala kohalensis. Lineage (NCBI taxonomy): Eukaryota > Metazoa > Arthropoda > Insecta > Orthoptera > Trigonidiidae > Laupala > Laupala kohalensis. Next base: position 131,604 of record NNCF01128483.1, on the reverse strand, counting down.
AGAACAATATTTTGTAAGGTTATATCCTATCATTATTAAGATCATTCAGTTCAGAGTGAGCAAGAAGTACGATTGTGTCGGGAAGCATAACATTGGAGAAAGAACTACACAATTGCATGGAGAGTTTAACTGAACTTACATCATATAAAGACATTACCTTTTTTATTATTGGGGCTTTATGCCTCGCCGACATAAAGGTCATTAGAGCCCTAACATTTTCGTACAGGTAGGGAAAACGCGCTAAGGAGAGCCAACATGACGTTACCGTCTTTTATGGCGACAAATGATCGAAACCTAACAATCCTCATGACTAAACGCTATGAATGTGGGGACCTTAAGATTGCATTCACTGAAAGAAAATGGATTTCTCCAAACCTTTGGATATGACAACTCAACCTAATAGTTCGGATGTTGGGATGCCATTTTCCACTAGGAAACATGATTAAAACAACATTATCATCCCGGAATTCATAAATAAAATCTTAAACCTTGGAAAGCTACACGTAATCGTTTTTTAACTTAAAGTGAACATACATCACGTTATTTGTATATATTTACGAACAATATACAATTTTTCTTATAAAAGTAATGAGACAGGTAACACTGTGTATGAACCTTCAAGGTTGGTGCCTCTCCATTTACACTACTGTTATGTTGAATTGTGAACTTGAATCAAGACATTGTCTTTACATGACTCTTGAGTTGTGTTTTTCAAATGCTTTATGAAAATGAATCGTTTAAGAAGGTAGGTGCCATCAAATTTTGCGCAAAGCTTCGCGAAACCGTTACCGCAATTAATGAAAAGTTACACCGTGCTAATGGAGGGTATTATCTATTCACGACAGAAGTGTTCTTTTTTATTTATTTTTTGTGGGGCTTTAGGGCTCGTCAACATCGAAGGTCATTAGAGCCCAAGAAGTGTTCAAACGGACCAATTCTTTTTTAAAGAGATTAGAGCTAGCGGAAGACGAGGTTCATGCGAAAAGTCCTTCAACCTCAAGATCTGATGACAAAGTGGTGTCGTCTTTTGGAAAGCACGAAGTGTCTTTTACGGTCACATCATCGACTGACGGTGAGAATGATCGGTAATGAGTTAAATATTAGTGCATAAATTCAGAAAAAGAGAGGTACGTGTGAAAACCGGCATTGCACGCACGATGCTCCTGCTCCACGACAGCGCATCAAGTCATCCGCCATCTCCACCAAGGAATTATTGGCAGTAAATAACGTTTCTGTGGTTGCGCAGCCTCCCTATTCATCGTATATCACTGTGGTTTATTTTAACATCCTCGGTTCAAAAACAATGTGAAAGGGAGTCACTTTGGAATTTTGAAAAATATCTGGAAAAGCAGGAAGATTTCCCACTAGAAGACTTCCACAACTACTGCGGAAGACCTCCGTCGCTGTGTACATGCTATTTTGAAAGGGACAATACTGATACGTTAAAAGAATAAAGTTAATTTTTACACACACAAAATCGACCTTAATATTTTCTAACATCTCGTAACTACGAAAACATATCAATGCAATACACAAGAGAAACATGATGTCACGTAAAACTGTGGGTAGAAATAGAACGTCGTGGAAACGATTTGCTGATGCGCAATTAACAACCAGATCCCGAATCGTAACTACTTGTTTCTTAATCAATCAAAAGTCTCTACTAGAAATCGTCATTATAAAACGACCTCTTTTAACGGCAAAGGTTTTATAAGATAACATTTTATCAGAAATATCTTCGTTCATAGGCCAAATTAAGAACTTCAGTTCGTCAACAATCATATTTGTCACATATATGAATAGCGAGAACACGAGTCAATGATTACTGCGTTGATCATACACAGTCTAAAACTTTTACACGAAAATTATTTGGTGTCATACATACACAGTTAGGAGTAAAAATCATTAAAGCAAGTGATCAAATGAAATGGAGTGTATAGAATGCATGCAATTTCGACATTCAAAATTTGCAAAAGTACAAAATATTATATTAGAGCGGTAGCAAAAGATCATTACTCGGAAATAAACTGACGCATTTCCATATTTAGATGTTCCTGAGGAACATTGGTGTTCAACGTGACAGAAAATGGTTTGTAACTTTTTTGTGCGCACGGAAGTCGTTTGGAACAGATTAATTTTAACTTTCATATTGTAAAGCGCATTAAAACATGCATCTAAAGCGAAACTGAACCATCACTATACAAATGACACTTCATGACTCAATATCACAAAGTACTATCTTTAGGAACAAAGTGAAGGCGACCTTCATTCATTGTCACTATTCATTTAGCTTTCTGTACTTGATAATATTTACAAAACGATTTAATTACTTTTACCAGGACATTAACCCTACAATAAAGTATTTCCAAAAGCATTATTTTCCAACCGCTAAGCACACATTACACGAAATATAATCGTTATCATAAAATTAGTGGAATATATCTTATTACACTGACCATTCATAAACATGTTCGGAAATGGCATTTGATCAGAATGTATTTTTCTCAGATATTGGCCGAAGCAAATATTACACAAATAATTGCCGTTAAACGATGTTTTAGAACGTAGTCATCCAAAAGATTTTTAATTTTCTTCTATTAGAGTCAACTATAGACTTATTTCAACGAAAAATAAGAGACTTATTCTCAAAAAGTTACATTCAAATGCGCAAAAATGTAATGTTTTCCGGGGCACACGTCGCTTGTTGTTCAAGAAAGTTACTATACCAAAATTGTAGAACTGTTCGGGGAAACTATTAGCTTTTCCTAACATAATTTTTTCACGGGATCCATTTATTTCCGGAAATTTACTTAAGGAGAATCTACTGCATATCTTCTTTTGTAAAACGTTTATAAGTTGAATTATATTTTCATTGCAACTTATTTCGACATTATCCATCGTCAGTTTGAACATAAACCTGATGAAAATATTCAAACAGTCAAGACGATGGATAATATCGAAATAAGTTGCAATAAAAATGATAATATTCTTTCTATAATTTTCCAAAAATCTTCTGTCACGCATAATATAATTTGCAGCAAGTTTTTAGGCGTTAAGATAAAGGTTTTGATGCTTACCAGGAACGGATTACGATACACTGAATAAATCATGCAAAATCACTACAGAATATTTCGTTCGCTACAATATAGCACCCTAATTGGCTCCAACTTTCGTGTACGCCAAAAATAACCCTAACCATTGTTCCATAGGTGTTGATCGACCCACGCACGAAACGTGCATACGGAGTCGAGTTCATCCGCGATGGCTACCGGGAGAAGGCGTTAGCCAAGAAAGAGGTGATCCTCTCAGCTGGCGCCATCAATTCGCCGCAGCTGCTTATGCTGTCAGGCGTGGGACCAGCGGAGCATCTTCGCCAGCATGATATCCCATTGATGAAGGATTCACCCGGCGTCGGAAAGAACCTGCAGGACCACATCGCTATCGGAGGGGTACTGTGGCAGATCGATCATCCGGTAAGTGCGCTGGAGCTCTATAATTAATAAACAAACCAGCGAACAACTAAATCAATATCCATTCTCACGAAAGGAGTCTCGGGGGAGGTAGAAGTCTCGCCAGCTCCTAGGTTCAAATCCCTAGGAAGGTATCGACCATTTTATCGTATTTTGCTCAAAAATGATTATAAAGCAACGGGAAATCATGAGTTGCACGTTTAAATGCACGTCTAAATGGGCAATATCAGAGAATCTTAACACATGCACGTATTTAAATACACAAGTATGGCGTACGTTCATAATTGAGAAACAACAAATAAATATCATTTGCTATCCACTATACCACTGAGAAAATTGATACAAATAATTACCACACTAGGGTTCCAGTTCATTTTATAATCTAAGAATTATATTATGTATTCGGAGAGGGAGAGTTCATAATACCGTCAAGATGCGGCCAACTCGAAGTAAACGGGCAATTTTCAACGAGGCAATAAAGTGCCAACCCATTCATAAACAACTTTCGCGTTTACGAATAATCGTAGGATACGGGGTAAAAATTTAAATTATTTACCTCGATTATTCCACAAAATTAATACTCAGTTAACGAGTTAAAGACACATATCATAACGTAGTGATAAAATAATGTCCGATGAATGTACATGAAATGAAGAATTGCCATGTAATGTACGGATTTATGCCTAAAAAATTGAAGTTAAAAGTCACGTTCTTAGCGGGAAAAATTGTAATGTTGCACTGAGACACTACAAAATTATGTGACGATAATAGTAATGACGAGCATACAGCCCCAGAAACATTTCTTTTTTATGCCACTTATGTGTCCACTTAACGAATTGTGCATAAAAAGTACAGCGATAAAAGAGAATAGAAGGTGCACATATCAACCAATTCACAACCAAACTTATACACATATTCGAATAATATTAAACTTAATTTTATTATGTAAGTGATGGCGAGGTTCAAACCATGAGGTCCTCCCTTCCGACAAACTGAAACCACGCTTTGGATGAAAGAAGTGGGAAAGGCAGATGGTAGTCGGGGAACCTTGGACATGTCGGAACCTAGGTATAGTCTAACTGCCATCTGAAAAGTTACCAAATTTGGGAGAACTACCACTACTCAATTGATTCCCCCTATGTCGTATGCGATATTTTCATCTTATACGTTGTATTCACTACCACCAAACTTCACGAAATAACTCAAGGAGAACATGTCATTAAATACACATTTTTATCCTTTGTAGTGCAACACACAATTAACATTCCTATTTATAAAATACATTGCGTAAATTATCAAAAAATCTTAATTTATTAATCTACTTTCAACGAAATTCATTTTACGGTATACTCTTTGTTCCCAGAGCGTTGGTAACTCGTAAGGTATGTGTAAGTGCTACCAAACGATGATTATTTCAAACGACATTCACAGGCGGTCTAAATCTTAACGTGTGGGGTATTTTGTTCTAAAATATTGGTAGTGGTTGCCCTGAAACACCACTCGAGTCCGCCATCTTTATTTTTTTAGTGCCCAAGCTCTCTACAACTTGATTATAGCATTCGTCTGGAAAGAGAAAAGAAAACCCCAACTCATTCAATCGAACCAACCTCTCCCGTTCAACGTGCAAAGACGTTCCCATTGTCCAGCCGTAGTCGGAAAAAATCTCCAGCATCTCCATGTTAAAAAATTGTAATTAAATCAGGGAACATCGGTATTCTGATGTTTATATTCATTCATTGGCATCTTGGTAAAAGCAACAGCAAAGAATGATTGTCTAGATAAAACAGAAACTACGATGCACCTAGCACTGCAATACAGAAAACGTATCTCACTTCGGTCGCCAAAGTCTGCGCTAACAACATTAACACACAGTTTCCCAACCTACCCCATACAGGTGCAGTACATGAAAATATAGAAGATATCGAAAATAACAGAAGAAATCGAATATAAATTAACAAATGAAAAAATCTCACACATAAAATACAAAATAAAATAAATAAATTCAGACATACTTGGAACATGAAACCAAATGAATTCTCATAACTTTCTTTTTTTATCCTAGACTTCTGCTTTCTCCAATTAAATTATTAACACCTTCTCAAACAGAAAAATTATATTCTCCACAGATACGCCTCATGAAGTTTAATTCACTACGCCCAAATAAACCATAACTTAATATTTTAATGAATTTTAAAAGAAATTCTTTTAATACAATTTGTATAATTTATAATGACAGCGGTGGTCTAGTGGTAGCATCATCGATTCCATAATGTCGCTGAGCGGTAGAGTGCGGGTTCAAACCCTGCCCGGTCGAATTAGGTGAGTTTTTCAGCTGGGGTTTCACTCATCTACACCTATCTGATCGGTACCGAAATTTTCCCAGCAACCTAACATCTCTCCTTCCCGATTTCCTTCCCCAAGTCACGGTTATGCGGAAGAGTAGTCCTAATGGCCTGAACCTCGCCATAAGACATAAATAAATGTTAAGCATTGAAATGCTCATTCATTGGCACACAAGTATTATTTTTTAAATAAATAAGATGGATATCATCAACATCTTCCCATGTTTATATGCATGACTAAACCATCATAAATGTCTTATCAAAGGCCGAAGAGAAAGAAGAAATTAAAGCAAACAACGATTAAACCGTAGTAATGAGTCATCGCATAACATTTTTAATAATGATCCCGATTGGTATAAAGTATATCTAAGAAATCTCACGAAACATTTTTTAAAATATTGTTAATTTACTTATCTAACTGACGACACTTCAAAGGAACACAATAATATACAAATTTTCTAAATATATCGTAAATGAAAATTCAACAAGTAAATGCAATTTCCTAATAAATAATTAATTAATTGTTAAATGATAAAGAGAATTAAATAACATTTAAAATCTTTTGAAGATTAATAACTTTAAAGTTGATATTAACTAATTTTTTGGCGAAAAGTCTTGACTCTCTCCGAAATAAATTTCTGCCTTTAGGCCTGAATTGAATGTATTTCCAAAACTTTTTTTAGGCTTTAGAGCTCGTCAACGGCAAGGTCATTAGAGCCCATGCCGGTAGGGATAAATGCAGTTCCGCACCATAGGAAAGTACAGTAGTGACTCTTCCCTGTGTGCGCTAAAAGTATGTTATTGAGTGCATGACCAAACCGGTATTCAATGATCGACAACCATCAATTTCGCTTAAGTGACCAACCACTAAAGTTCGTTCTCTTCAGAAACCCTACAGGTTCGGCACTGGGAGGAAGTTTTCAAGTAGAGTAAAACAATTTCACCTACTTTCTCATATACTTTTAAAAATTTTCCATAGTATGCAAAACTGAACACAAAATTTAATATTTCTAGAATTTCATTTTTTTCTTGGGGCTAGCGGGACTTAAGGGATTGTTTAAAGTGGCAAATTGTGCTTTTACCTGTAGAGAGAGGGCTAAAGGGCTATATCCCAGCCCCATTGGACCTGAACTCGCAACAGATCAAGACACATTTTACCACTTTAAACAATCAATAAATCTTGTTACGATTTAATAATAGTTAATTGTTGATTATTTATTGGGAGAATTGATGTATTTTATATAAAAGATATTTATAATTTTTTTGTAAAACCATGATTTTGAAACAAAAATGCTCCCTAGATCCCTTTACAGTTAGACTCCTCCTCCCCCCCTCTTGACTACGGTCTAGATCTGCCACTAATTGTCGTGTCTTGTTCGTAGGTGAGCATCTTGATCGACCGGGTGATGAACCTGAACGCGGCGTTGCGCTACGCCGTGCTTGGGACGGGGCCACTCACCTCCAGCGTTGGCTTGGAGGCAGTGGGCTTCATCTCCACCAAGTACACCAACCAATCAGATGACTGGCCAGACATGGAATTTATGATCACTTCGTCGTCCACCGTGTCCGATGGAGGCACACAGGTATAATATATAGCAAGCTCTTCTAATTCTAATCTGATTGGAAACGAACCCATTCCAGAAGATTTGGAACTACTCGTGAATAAGCAGTAAAACCAAACAAGGGGAGGGAATGAACAGTAAAGTCACTAGGAATTGTGGCGGTGAAGAAACAAATCAAGAATTATCCCTAGCAAAAAAAAACAGTATCCGCTTCTAGCTCATTGAGGAGAACATTTGGCTCAATTCCTTAGAAAATTTGACTGTCTTGATATATGGAACTGAAAATTAGTGCAATATTTGACACAAACATGAAACGTTATATTTATTATAATGATCTCATAAGTTCTAAACTTTTCAATTAATCAAAACGTCCAATCGTAGAAAAAAATTTACCACGAAAAGCGGCCAAGCCGAAATTTTCACTTACAGAAATTAAAATTTGAAATAAAACATCCAATTAAAGCAATGAAACGAGTGGAGCAATTTTGTTTTCAGAATATTTTTCGGACTTTTCAGAATGTTTAACATTGAAATCAATAATTACAAATATTTCAACTAGTAACGGCAAAATATTGAATACCAAGACCATAATAACACTTCCTTTTCTTCTTGAGTTCCATGCGCGAATAAACGTGCGGTGTGTGATGCAATCTCAGAGGGTTTAGAAAATTCCGAACACCAGCCAAAGTGTAGTAACAAGTTTAACTGAAGAAACCAAAAAGGAAATGATACTTAAAAGTATCAATTCTTAAATATATTTTTGCTAAATCAATGTGAATCATACTTCCCGCAGTAAGACGATTATTAAAAAATAAACAAAAAAAATTGTCAAATAGAATAAAAATGGTCAAACATAAAGATGTACTAAATTTCTAAATATGTCATAACCAATACTCCAGTATTATTAGTTTCAAAGTATTTCGAGTATAAATAGAAATAAATAGTATTATCGACTAAGAGCACAAATTAATATTGGCAGCAATTCCACTAACAAAACGGAGTTGGCATTTCACCGAAAACGTTCGCACTTGAAACAAATACAAGAAAATTATGAACGAAATATGAACTATTGAAGTTATAATGAACATTAATGAAGTATCGAATAATTATTTTTCAATTATAATTTTGAGTAATTACTGTACTTAAGAAACACGAGTAACAAAGGATGATAAAAATCTATTTGAATGTAGTGGAAAATTATTTCTTGAAATCTGTAATAAAAAAACTATTAAGAACATCTCAAATTTACATGTTACTTTCCCAATCCTATATATTCAAAATACAATACAGAATACAGGATGGAAAATATAAGAAAGTCTTTCTTCAGTGGCGGTTGTTTGATTCGACCTTAAGCGACAATTTTGAAATAATTTCACTTCCATTAATACATGTAGAACAAATAACGGAAACGGTTCGCAGTAAAACATGCGAATTTACTTACTTCTACCGCTTTTCTGAAGTCTTTTCGATGTTTGCAAGACCAAAGGTCGATCTCTCGAGAATTAATTACTCAGAAGGAAGTTAAAGAATCAGGAATACTTATTTTATTTTATTCTGAGAGAATGTTGTTGAACTAATATTTACTCACAAAAAACGCAATCACTGTGTCGTCGCCACGAATTAACTTCTTTTTTTTTAAATATTCAATGACTCGATAGCTTAGTTGGAAAAAGAACTCGAAAAAAATCTTTAAGGAGCATGTTCGATTCTTGGACCCACTTAAAATTTTCAAAAAAGTCGGTGATGGCACAAAATTTGCAACACAACATCTACGGGCATGATTGAGAAGAGAATTTAAATAACTATTTGTTCCACCGACGTGGAATATGTTTAACAGATCAGATATTTCGTATGAATTGATAACTCTTAACCGCCACGATACCTCTTAATTTCTCATTGATCATATCGAATGGAACGGTACAATCTGCATTACGGACCTCATTTAATATGTTCGAAAGTATTTTATTTCTGACTGAATATAAAAAATAGATTGCGATAAAAATAATGATTCATGGAGCATAATTTATGTGACTGAACGAACTCTTCAGGACCCACGGCAAATTGAGACCACGTTATCGGAGGTCTGTCGTAGAAGTAGAGGGATATTCCGTAGCAAGTAGAGCTTCCCCGCTGCTACGCATTGACTCCAATGGTCGGAAACGGAAACAGACTGAATATTACTTTGGAGGACGAACAGCGGGACAATAATTCCGTCAATACTCCACAGAAATCCGCACATGGTTTATTTGCAAAATTTGCATTAGGTATGCTGCTGTATTGTTATAATTACAACCATCCTTCATATTCTTTGAAATTAAATAATCAAAGACTAAAGATCTCGTAAAAGGTCGTAAGTATATGATTATTTATTTAATTTGACTGTATAATGCACGTGTTTGTAGAAGAATTTGGACCACAAGATCACTTCATTATACATAGTCTGATGTTTCTCAACCGCTGTCAACATAAATGTTTATTTTAAAGTACTTTACTATGGTACAGTGCACTTACCTCATCTTGACTTTTCCAGGGCAAGAAAGCACACGGACTGACGGACCGCTTCTATAACGAATACTTGGGCAAGCTGACAAACAAGGACGTGTTTGGCGTATTCCCCATGATGTTGCGTCCAAGGAGCAGAGGAGAGATTCTTCTGCGGAGCAATGATCCTCTCAAGTACCCGCTAATGTACCACAACTACCTCACGGATCCACATGTAAGTGACTAGGTTTATCGCTTTGTATCCATTCGAACAAAGAGTACATTTGAAAATTTTGAAGAAAATGAAATTTCCGGGTTTGGAATTAGCCATCGGTTATAATAAGCTTAACAAAAATGAAAGATATTTTAATACTCTAAAATCGTATCAGCATAATTTAAATGAAACGTCATAGAGGCATTGGAATATCCTGTTCAGTTATTCCGCAACTATTTGAATATTAGTTATTCCAATTTGTTAATGTTTGAGAGTTCACCGGAACCCTTTGGATCGTGCAGATACTCGAGACGAAATTAGTACAACCGACTGAATCCAATTTTGGATATTAAAACAAAATTAATACAAAATATTTTCAATCGCAGGCTTTAAATAGGCATAACAGCTTTAATTTTGTAATGTTTCATCGAACTCATGGACTTCTCTGAAAACAAAAACACAAGCTTCCGTAAACGTGATGTGTCTTTTTCGACATCCGAATTCGTCTGTACGTAGACTTACCACCATATACGATGTAAATACTCGAGTATCGCTTTGTAATACATATTTCGCACACATTTCCAAATGGAATATGGATAAGAATCGACAATACGTGATAGATGGACAGTTCAGTCACAATATCCCGTTTAATTGATAAGTGAATATTTGTTATTATAATTTGTTAATGCATGAGAGTTCACTGGAACCCATTGGATCGACCAGATACTCAAGACAATAGTCTTGACCAGATATTCCAAGGCGACTCTAGTCAAGACGTCTAAATACAAACGATTGAATATAACTTTAGATATTAAAATATGGCCTTAAGACAAAATATTTTCATTCGTAGATTTTAATTAGGTATTAAAGTGTTAGTTTTCTAAGGTTCCATCGAACTTGCAGACTTCTCTCAAAAGAAAAAAATCCTTAAACGAGTCTCCAATAATCGAATTCGTCCGTACGTCGCTTTGCTTACGATCTGATTACTTGAGTATCGCTTTCTACGAGAGCTCCGTTTAAGCAAGCGGTTGAAACAAATACGTAATTCTCACAAATTTCGAAATAATGGGTTACGCGCGACCAAGGAACATGCGGTGGAAGAAATATTTACACACGTAGCGAACTCACCAAGCAAGTAGACCACTCTAACGTGGTGACATGATTTGAAACGTGACAAATTCAATCATTATCACCTAAAAACGGTGAAGTAAAAGAAGAATTTTTTACTCACTTTTGGTCGAATTTTTCGCGTTAGGACTTACGTTCCTGGTGAACAAAACAGCGAAGTAGTTTGGTGTCACGAAGCATCACGAAGCCATATCTGTCGGTTGTCCTTACCTGTAAAAGAAATTTACATTAAATACCTATTGTAGCACATTTGCTCTTCTGCTTCTAGGTTCGCATCGTTAATTACCAATGTTTCTACCTCATTAATCAGACTCACAAATATCTATTTCTTGAGATATATTATAAAGGTTAACAGATTCAAATCCTATGACCAGAAATTGAACGAGACAGTACGCCTTTCAACTTATATTTTTCTTCCGTAAGTCCGGTAATTTTATAAATAAAAGTAAAAATAAACTGAAAACGTGAAGATAATGAAATGATTCAAAATGAAATATTTCTTTATACAATTACTGTGGAGGACTTACAGCAGGTTAAACAACGAATGCATACAGTAATCAATTATTTTCGGAGGTATTAGTATTTGTAGTTATAAGACAAGGAATTAGGATAACTGGACAAAAATTGAAGTTTTAATTGCATGTTAAAACACGTGTCAGAAACTGTTGAATCCTGACACGACCGAAATGATGTCAAAACCTGGTAAAATACATCAAAAGAAATATCCTTCTCTCAATGGAACATTGTTCTGAACACGGCTCTTATTACAAAATATCATGTGCATAATTTATGGAAATTGTCCATATCCCATTTCACTTAGTACGGTTCCATTATTACGTTTCTCAAGGGAGAAATCTCGTAACTATTCATAATTTAGGATTGGACACTCTCGACCCTCATGACAAGTGGCACATATTTGATAGTTGGAATGTATGTATCTATAGTATATACATATATTATTGAAGTTTCTGTGGACATTATCATATTGTTCGAATATTTTCAAAATACTTGTTGGCGTTTACCACGTTCAATTAATAATCATCCTTTCAACACTAGAACAAATAAAATGTTGTGTATTTTCCTATCAAGAGGTATAAGAACAAAAAAGATAATAGACCCAGAAACATTGATTGTACGATGAAAACGTGGAGTAAATTAAATACAGTGGAATACTGATAATTCGATATTGCTTAATTAGAGATTCCCAATAATATCAATATTTTATTTGGTCCCTTAATTGTATTCTTTCATTTCCAAGATTCGATATTTCGTTAATTCCAGATTTTTTAGTAGTTCAGTAAGTTTCGAATTTTAGTATACAGTGAGTTTCGAATCCGTAAGTGTTCCAAGGAGAATTGATGAACGCTCAATCTGCTTGTTCTAGGACGTAGGTGTCATGCGTGAAGGCGTCAAAGCAGCCCTTGCCTTCGGGGAGACTCGTGCGTTGAAACGATTTGGAGCCCGTTTCCATGGAGATCCTGTACCTGGCTGTAAACGCCTACCGCCATTCACCGATGAATACTGGGACTGCTTCATCCGCCAGTATACCATGACCATCTACCACATGTCCGGCACCACCAAGATGGGACCAGACTCCGACCTCATGGCGGTTGTAGATCCTGAACTAAGGGTGCGGGGAATCTCCAACCTGCGAGTGATCGACGCGTCCATCATGCCCACTATCCCAAGTGGAAATATCAATGCGCCTGTCATCATGGTCGCAGAGAAAGGTGCGGACATGGTGAAGGCTGCTTGGGGGGTGAATCCTTTTGGTGATCCTCGAATGGTAAGGAGTCGCCGTCAGCCCATGGGCATTCCGCAGCCGAACAATGGCACGCGGTGACAGCTCAACCACCATTCAATAAATCAAACCAAAGTTACGAGATTGCCTCACATAGCATTCGTCGCTTAATAAAGCTTACCTCGAATCTCGATTTTAGGTTTTACGACCATGGAACTGTAGCTCCAGAATAAAATCATACAACTAATGGTACCTAGGAAACAAAAAAAATTGTTTCCGTTTGAAATGTATCTCGCCATTTGTCGATTATTCGAAAACAACTATATTTGAAATACTTTTTTCGCCTCCCGGACAGTTTATTTTTTATTTTTAGATACGAGGTACCACTTATTAAGAAACGATATGTGGATATAAGTTCAAGTCGTAGTCAAAACACTTACCATGGCGCATACTTGACGAGTAAAATTATGAGTAGATCTACACAGCACATTTCAAGAGTTCGTGTAAACGTGCTTCTCAAAAAAGTGCATGTTTCTTTTTCATTTTTACCTTACTCGTTCGTGTTACAATACATTTCAAGAAAATACTCATCAATTTAAAGGAACAAAACCGTCCAAGTAATTCTAGTAATATTGGAATCAACGACTTTCAACTTTAATAGAAATATTTGAGGAAAAAGTATGCTCGTGGAACAAACATAAGTTAATTTGTGCATTATACCAACTATTAAGTAAAACTATCGAACGCCATCCCTAAATACCTCAACAAATTAACCACATGTAACTAGTGTCATCCTAAATTTTGTAAAGTAAATATTGCATTAGTTTTTATAAAAAACTAAAATATTCTATATATAAGCGTCGTTAAATGAAAACCAATGTCAGGGATATTTTATTACAAGCTATACAGCATGAGAGAAAATCCTGGCATCGGGAATGCCGAGAGGATTATAAATTAGTCATATTAAAGTGAATTAGTGCAATAAAAAAAGGAAAGTTTCCTCGTTGCTCAATATACTCGTACATCTCTTCACGCGGGACGTCCATTACTGCTACAGAAGCTAATAATTAATTTAATTCGTTGCCATTTCCTGACAAATTTATGTCAGAATTATGTATAGGTATTGTTCATAGTGCTTGTTTTGATGTATCTAAATATTTGTTATAACCGTGTACATTAAATTTTATATTTATCAACATACATTCTGGTCCAATTTAATACTTATTAACACATTACCCATCATTCAAAATTCTCAATGAAGAGACAATAAAGCGTAATATTACTAGCCACGACATAAAATTGGAGAGGAAAATATTCACCATTTTCAAAACACGTCTCGCGGAACGATCCAATTGTCAATTACATATTGGGTAACACTGCTCCTTTAAGGTTGCCATATAGTACATGATAATGGTTATACGAACAATCAGAGCAAAACGATTTTGTTCACTCGCCTTATTTCGACGTATCTGAACTGACGATTTACCTGATCTGACCGGCAATTTAAATGAAATAACTGCAATAACGATCACTTTCGCGATTTTTTTTTCTTTCGAAAATACGTTTCTCTTTAATAAGACGCAATGTGTTACACCAATTATAATTGCAATTATTTCATTTAAATCACCTGTCACAATTTTACTTTCCAATTACACAGAATGTGCATGGAAAGTATTGTTCTCGGTCGAAAAATTTATTTTGAGATCTCTTCGGATCTTTGCGAATTGGCTCCAGAAAAGTTCATTTTCAAATTTTGGCGATGATGTCCAATGTCGTACGTGTGTTCCCTCGATAACTCACGAAAAAAATTGCTACATCGAAAGCAAAATTGAGATTTGACTTTGAATGCGTTTCGAATAGACGCCTATGTTTAAACAGCTCATTTTGACTTCATTTCCACACCGCGCTCCACTTTCTGTTTCTTCAAAATATATTTGAAATTCAATATATTTGAAAATATGCATAGAAGTATTTTGATTAGTCAGTAATTTCTGCGAATAAATTGCTCAACCGCTTCCTTTTACGAGATACAATGAGAAGTTATTACGCAAAAGAGGGCAATAACCTTCCGTATTTCAAGTTGAAACCACAGTAAGTATGTGTCAGACAGTTTATTTATGCCGATTTAAGATGTTTTCGTTATTCAATTCTGCATACGCTACAGTAATACTGCAAGAGCGTTAAGACGATGTTAGGAAGAAGAAAGTACGAAAGTAAAGGTGTCTTCAGCTGCCTACGCGCAGAGGATTGCGCAAGAGCCGGCCAGAGAGAGGCTGCGAGTCGTAACAGCGGCCGGTGGTGGATGAGGCGAGCATTGGGAGAAAGGGAGAGTGAGTGGTGAACCATTTGGAAATCGATTCGGCCTCGTTAACGAAGCCATGGAAAGAAGGTGAAAGTGACCGCTGAATTCGTGCAGGGGCAAGTGCACCGAGGGAAGAAACGAAAGGAAGGTGCAGGGAAGGGAAAAAAGCTCTCAATGGGTAAAGTCATGATTAATTTCAGCTCCCATAAATGCATCACACGAATGAATCACATGAGAAAACTCCGTAAAAATACACTTTTCTCTATTTTAGCTCAATTAACTTGTAAAAAATAAGTCAAACATCTGCCGCATGCATTATTTTTCTCATTCAACAACAATTTAAACTATTACAGGAAAATAATCGAGAAATCCATAATGTTCTTATTATTATTTGATCAACTGGATTTCGTTCATCTGCAAAAGCAAGCTGACCGGATTTCGAGAATGGATTGGCATTCCAAATTACTTAATCGATCCAAAAATATTACAGATGAACACGCCAAAATTAAAGAAAAGAAAATTTATAAAGAAGTCGGAATATTTTCTACAATCAGATAGTAGTTGACGCAGTCAGAGAAGAACTACACTCCTCACAAACCTAGTCGCTCCTGGCTGACCTACAGGAACTGCTCAATGACTTAACAGAGGATTTGACAAGTCCGAGCTCATTCCCTTCAACAGCCAACCACTCAATGTTCCATTCACTCAGAATCCTTGTCTTGATGGAATTTAGGAGATCTCGTTTTGGAATCGTGAATAAATCCACGTGATTCTTGAGGCATGCCGCCTTTGCGGAAACGTCTGTCGGGATCGAAAAGAACAAGAGGTGACCAAGGAAGGTCAGGAAAGAGAAAGGTAGGAGCCTCGCTCAAGTAAGTGGAAGTAATGCAGACTCAGTTCGAGGCCCCGTGTTTGCCAAACACGTAAGTCCCCTGGGGGGTCGGTCATCTTCAGGCGCTATCAATATGGCGCTGGTGGCAATGTTATATTAATAATTAACTTCTCTTTATTTTCTCTTCGTAAATATTTTTCCGTTCACAAAATTGATTATTAATTGAAAATACAGCAATGAGAGAATTCTAACCTCTCATATTTCTTTCCATTTTCACAACAAGTTATTTTCACCCGAAGTTTAGTTGATTTTTTATTATTATTAATTAAAGTTATACTTAAAGAATTATTACTAAAGTGTAAGAAGAAATGTAATAGTAAATTTTATTAATATTCATTAAAGAATCATCTTCACTTCAATTATAGCACTACTTTCGGATAACAGCGTTTTGTATTAATATCTCATCAAGGAGTCTTCTTGATTTCCGAGGTTTCTAGCATGTCTCATAATGAATTCGATTCCTACCACGCATTTACGTGGACAGTAATGAATGGCATTCCGTTTTCCTTGATTAATATCAAACCTTATTCCGTACACGATATTACAAACCATTGTGATAACTTTCAGTCAGATGAAAATGGCGACAGCCGGGAATCGAAGCCAGGTACCACCTTTGATTGCAGGTGTGTTAACCACTATACCACCCGCTGCCTTCCACAACCGTACACCATTTCCACTCAGACCTAAACCCCGGAAGACCCGAGACACATTCCCATGCAGGAGATATTTGAACCAAGCGGAACACTACGCTGTGTGCATTTAAGTACTGAGTTCACACGTACCAACATGTTAAGGTTGGTCATGCACACATCTCTTCCATGTATTGCGAACGGGTGGTTAACGCACCTGCGATTAAAGCAGGAATCCCGTGTTTGATTCCCGGCTAGTCGCCTTTTTCACCAGACTGAAAGTTATCACATATCTTCTCCACGTGTAGGTACACAGAAGAAATACGAGTACAAACTGTGGCGACTGCGTAGGAGGTCTTGATCACATTAATTTTTCATAGCGCATGCGCTATAAATACTTGCAGTTCATTTGTTTCACCAATACCAAGACACGGTTAGCAACTAGATTTACTATATCTAGAAGATACGCGAAGTATTTGTTTTAATCGAATGTCATTTTTCGACATTATTGACCTTTACTATTATCAACAAATCGAGGTGTAATAATAAATGAAGCCACAAGCTAAATTCAGTATAATATGAGTCTTCGCGTCGAAAGGTTCTCAGTCTCGACGGAGAATAAGTTCTAGCTCGTTCTTATCCTCACTTCAGATTTCATGATTCGTAAGTCAAGCTATGATGTTTACGTTGTCGTTGGGAGTGCATCTGCATGTTCGATGAAATACTGTGTGTACTGTGATATCACTGCAAGCACTACTGTGAAAATTATGATAATGAAAACTGCTAATAAAATCACACGTTAATCTTCTGAGCCCAGAGTACTTATCACCGTGTATATCGCGGCAAAACTATAGTGTACGCGGGCAATTTACTTCCTATGCCCCAATTACCCAGCGACACGCAACAAGGCCTGTAGCTCACCAAGGGGTTGCTCGCTCCTCGCTGAATTCCTCAACTCAATTACCTGGAGCGAGCGCTACCTCATCCTTCCTCGGCTTCCTTCCGCACGGATGCACGGCGCCTACAAACGGCGAAGGAAGGAACGGTGGCGGGAGAAGAGACGGCGTTAGACAGGTGAGAAAGCCCGAAGCGCGCGTTCGGCATTCCCTAGCGAGCAACAGGTGGCCCAGCGGGGAACGGAGGGAGAGCAGAGCAGTTCCCAGCGCCCTGCCGAGACGAAACTCCGCCTACTGGGTGTCTCGAGCAGAGGCTGAGTATCTCGAAACGGGGGTCGCAGTGAAATAATATGCGTGAACTTGACACGAAACAATTTTATGAGAAAGAAAATCATTCATTCTAATCGTTTAACTTACATTTATAGGGTATATGAAAAAAAAATTAATTAATTTCTCGAGGTAGTTTTTCATTTGTAGTTTCCCCTAATTTAAATTTTGGACTTTCATCAGAAACAAAAAAAAATGATTTCAAGTGTTGAAAGGTGATTTGTGTTTTAATTTACGAAATAGTTTTAACTAGTCGCTCGTGCAGTTATACTAATTCTGTAACAGTAAGACTTTGGGCTAGGTTTCATTGGTTGGGGCGGGGTATCGCCAAGTAGTTATTCTACTTTCTTGTTCCTTTTGGAGGTCATTGAGCTAAAAAGGTTAAGAGAACAGATTTTATATTATGACATAAAAATTTTAAGACAAATGTATCATTGGTGAGTAATTTCAGAAAATTTCGTCTAAACGAGTTATAGTTCGTGGATAAAAAATCAAATGAGGCGTTAAGTCTCGTATTTATGAAGTATAATCAATACGCGTATAATCAAGACCATGCCAATCCTATACTATTAAGCGAGAAATAATTATATCTATGTACCTACGTACCCATGTATTTGCCAAAACTTTTCTCGAGTACGTCTCTAACGATTTTAATAAAATTCAAGGTTAGATGTCTTTTTGGGATGAAAATGTGATATAACATGGCCTTTTTTTCTTTGTAGACAATTTTAACACGTGTAATACTAGCGTCATTAATAAACCAAATATTTACTCTCAAAGTCAATGTCTGATGGTCCAGGGATTAACGTACGAGCTTCATACTCATTCCCAGGGCAGGGAGAGTGGCTGCGTTTTTGTCGATCGTATGATAAGTCTATTAAACATTTATTCTCTTTTTTAACATTTTTACTATTAATAGCTGCTGAGTAACTATAATGCGTATAAAACAGATTAAGTTTGCTGCTTATCTGCAAGAATTTTTCTTTCAGTTCATACGAGTTTCCGTCTCAAATGTTCTTTCAATCATTAAGAATTTTTTTATTTGTAACAATCAAACAAATAAGTTATATAATAGTTAAGAACCTGAAAACTCAGATTCACCACCAACAGCACACCAAGCTTATTGAACCGGCGTTTCTCGATACATCTAACTTAAAACTAGTTCTTCAATTGAAAAAAAAAGTTCTGTAATAGTAACAATAAACACGTTAAACACATGAGGAAAGTATAATGAGGCAGATCATGTTAACAAAAATTAATGAAAATGTAACTTTCTCGGAGGGGAATCGAACTCGGACCTCGCACGTACATATATGAGACTTTGATCTCAATACTACGAACAAATTTCGACAAACTTTTATCATATTATTAAATAGGTAATTAAATTACCGCACTTAATATTTTCAAGGCTGAAACATTATGAAATAAACAATATTCATTTGAATTTGACATTACTACTTTTGATGTAACGCAGTAACAACACATCACATTGAATGAAAGTTAGCTCTACTAACAAATTACGAACCAGCGAATTCATGTAAAGCAATAATTGGTAAGAAAGAAGAGGATTGAAAGTTTCTTCAAAGTTAAAATGTGTTCCTAGATCTGTTCAATTCAAAAAGAAAATACAGTAAAGAATTTGAAAACAAAATTCCACTAGTACCTATTTGAAATCAAAAAAAAAATACATCCAAGAATACGGCTGTAGTCCAACCTTTCATTTGAATCCTCGATGGAAAATGAATATGCGTGTAGAGTATTTTATTTCAATGTTGACCCCAGTTCACCTTCTTTTTCCGGTTGTGTGCCGTAGCGTCCGAAAGTATCATTCTGGTGACACGAGTAAACACCCACGTGTCTACAGTGACAGAAAGAGAGTGCAAAGAGTCTGCAGAAATGGGTCTGTATTCGAAATGTACTGAAATCAAATTCAAGTTTGGTTCGGATACGTTGATTATTTTGTGTGTTATGGAATAAACAAAAATCTATCACATACACACCAAAATCGTAAAGACCTGAAGAGATCTTGATTTATTTTTTGGATATTCACTATACTTCCATTATACCTATGAATAATTGGAAAGTAAAGACCTGAAGAATAAGTTATTACCAATAAGAGACAAAATACCTTCTTTTAACCGAAGAGTGTTCGCCACTGATCGGTGTCGTAGGGACGGAGAATACTTTTTCACGGTAATCACCATGTAGTCAATACTTACATCATAAATAAATATTTATGTTTAATAGCAATGTCTAACATTATAAATAGGCTATATTGTGGTTTACAATGAGTAGATAATTTTCATTTGTTTACAAATATGTGAAGAAAAGAGGAAAGCACAATTTAAGACAAATGGTTATTATTTTCTATTTACTCTCAGTATGTGTTCTATCGCGTAAATACGGATTGTCAATTCCATAAAATTTCAGAACTACTGCTTCAGAATTTCAGAAACCCGGACACACAAAAAAAACATGTTATATGGGCAACGTAAACTGCGCAGTAACCAAATTGGCAAACTAGTTACATATGGAATTATCATTTGTTATATTCATGGTTTGTCATACTATCATTTTGTGAGCTATTCGAGCGAAGCTCGTTCACCAAGATATTATATTAATTAATGAGATTACCCCAGATTTCCCTTCCGTTTAGCTCGTCTACGTTTTGTGCTTTTATATTGTCCTGGGGTAGTATTTTCAATAAGGCATAAAATATCATGCAAGTCATTATCAACTGAAAAACTTTCAAACCGAATACACTACCATTACTCAATTTTAGTAATGCATTAGTATTATATATGAAATACTAGCAGAGAAACCGGCGTTGACCATGCTTTTTCAATTAAAGCTTTGTAAGAATAAAATAAACAGAAAATAAGACGATATAGTAAATAAAAAGAACGAGAAGAGCGACCCGAAGTGAAGTGAAGGGGAAATGGAAAATAATAATTGACAAGAGCAGACTAGAATCCACACAGAGAAAATGTGGGTATTCTTCACTTGACAGGAAGATAAATGAGGCGACCTTAAGAACCACTACAAAGAAGTGGTTCAGATTTACGATAGCAGTTTCGTTTGTAAAGATGCTAGGTATAAGAAATAAAAGATAATACATCAAAAGGCTCTACTTCTCCTCACACTTAAATATTCCGATTATGAAGAGTCACAATACAAAACAAAAATGAAGACTGGCAGGATACACAAAATATTGAATAAGGGTAGAGAATTAAAAACGGAATCGAGAAGATTGATTGAGAAAGTTATTAAGAAAGACTGAAATAAAAGAAAGATATCACAGCAGTCGCGACGGGTCACTGGAAAAGCTGGACAGTATCACTCCAGCAGAAAATACTGGTTACGCTGATCACAGTCTATTCTTAATTTAAAGCGGTTTGCGCTTCAAAGAACATGTAACCGAATTTCTAGGAAAAGCATAAATCGTCAAGTACTACCCACAAAAAGGAATAAGACTTTAGTAAAATTTAACACCAGAGAAATCCACATAGAAAGTCCGCTTAAATCGGAAATAACTTAATTTAACATGGAAAGGTACTGAAACCCGTTTTGTAACATTTGCATGCATCCAAAATAGTTTTTTAAAAAAGTCCAATCAAACAAATCTCGATAAACTCAAGCGGTCGAAAAAATCATCGAATTAACAAGTTTTAAATATTCAAATATTTAATCTTAGAATTGAAATAAAATTAACGAAAGTATTTACACAACACAATTGAAGAGGTAGTCAATTGTGTTGTGTGTATGAAGTCATCAAGGTCAAATCTCCTGGACCAATTAGATAATTCCGAATACTTCACGCAAAAACGATTTTTTTTGAACGGACAGTGTTGTAGAAACTCCTCCATGGATCATTTAATTTTCGAAAGGAGAGTCTGGTAGAAATTCTTCCTAAGTTACTGAAGAATATGGCAATCACTGTGAATGGTCTGAAATGACTCCTTACTCCAGGTTTCTAGCTGTAAGAAGATGTCAGATCGCTTTCTGTTCGTTTTCTACCGCTAACACCACAAACGACACATAGATCTGAAGTTGTAAATAATTCCTTGGTCAATGGGTTCAAATGGGATGAGAGAAAATACACGTTTGACATGTCAAACCACCTGGGCTTCTTAAAAATAAAATCGTATCATGAAATAAGAATTCAATGTTTTTTTAATGATTTTGTTTACTCTTCATACAATTGTTTCATATGAATGTTTATTAGACATTAATTTTATACAACCTCAATGTTCGTTGACAGCTAATTCGTTTTTAAACGTCGGCATTGGTGCTCTCTCACAGCAAACGTGCAGACTGAAATACAGTTTCGTCAACTGCTAACAGATGGCATTCAAGTCGTTCGCATGAAATCGACGTAACTTTCCGCCGAGGACTTCATGCAGCACACTCACAATGTGGTAATGTGTGCTCTAGGCACTCTTAAACGAATTTAAGTTAAATGAAACGTCTTAAAGAGCTCTTGCATTGGCTAATGTTCTTCATTTTGTAATGGAAAAGTTAACCATTATATTAAAAGAGAAAATTTCTACTAACGATTCCAATGTAACATTCTTGAATAAAAATACTTCGCAGGACCGTTTAATTTGTTTAGTTGCTAAATTACTGTAATTAATAAATTGAAAATTAGCAGTTTTACATTATTTTGTGCAGTTAAAGCACTTTTATTAGAACCTGAGTTCCCAGAGCTTCCTCCCCTGGCTTCGTGCCTGATATAACTCTGACATCGAGTTATTAACATTTTCTAATACCATTTCATCTACTATGATCTGCTTGTTCAACTAGTTTGAAAGAATGACCTACAGGGAATTAGGTTTCTGTATTGTATTTGCAAAGAGTGAAATGATAAGAAAGAAATCAAAACAATGTAAGATATGACAGTTGCAACAAAAAAATAATAGTTTCCTTTCACTTTCTACAGTACTGGAAGAATTACTGAGGTAATTAAGCGAAATGTATGGAGTAATTGAAGGGAACCAATAATTTGCCGTAACTTCCTCTCCTTAATTACACATCACAGTTAAATATAGAGCGAAGCTCGCAAAAAAACTCTCTCCGAACAAAGTTTCACCATATGGAAGACGACTAAAGAAGCCACTATGCGATGGCGAAATAAATTTTGGCTTTTAAGTATTTTGACAAACCTTTGCTTAATAAGTTAATCTGACTGTTCATAATACGTACTCCAACTCAACCACAACAAAATCCGCAAAAAGACTTCTCCATATTTAAAAATTCTTCTGGCAAAAGAAATTTGACAAATAAGAAACAGGAAAATGCCAGAAATCACTGAATTTTTTCTCAATTATCGATAAAAAATTTGTCAAAAAACAAGAACAAAGTGGAAAATCCATAACCATGATAAATTCTCACAATAACCTCTCCCAAGAAAGTGTAAAACAAGTAATAGGAGTGACAAATACAATATTAATCTGATCGAAAATTCAGGAATCTAATTAATAGAAATCAGGAAAAAACCCTATAAAAACAGCTTTTAGCTTCTTAAAAAGAAATAAATCAAGTTTAGCCTTTAAAAAATCTTACAACCTCTATCTGTACAGCGTATACAGGATAACACCAAACTGGAATACTATGCGAGTGAAAATGTTATTCTCGGGAAATGAAATAGATTTCCTCCTCCACTGTGACGGAAGAATATTTATTCTACGACTAACCAATGCCTAGTAATGGAACCAACCTCCCACCCCAAAGAAAAGACTTTATTATGGGAAGTATCGCGAATTACTATGTACTAATTTTCTACATTTTTACGAAATTGGGGTTTTAGGGCTCGTCAACGTCTACGTTATTACAGCCCCTATACGTTCCTCTATAATTTTCTATAACTAGAGTCAGATATTCGCTATAACTTAGAGTTAGTACTCAAACAACTCAACTTTTTTTTTGGGGGGGAGGGTGTAGGGCTCGTCAACGCCAAGGTCATTAAAGACCTTGCAGGTGGGGAAAATGCAGTTTCGCACCATACACAAGAGACCTAGTGCCGCTTTCCCGCGAGTGGGACTCGCCGAGATTTCTCGACCATACCCACAAAAAACCGCTCCTAAATTCAACAAGTGTCTAAATACGAAGATGAAAGAAAAGGAGAAAAATTAGTTGCCCAACACGATATACCAAAAAACTTTTAAAAATTCTGAAAATTATAATTTTCAAATAAGGAAAGATAAGAATAAGAAGGATAAGGAAAGAAGAAAGGGAAGAGGAAAGAAGAATTCAAATTTAAACACTCCCGATAACTTGTGGGAGGAGCCCCGATCCACTTATAAAATTCAATACTTTATTAACATCATCCGTTTCATTTCCGAGAATTGTTGGTAAATCTGCAGCCACATCAATATTTCTCCGTATTCTCGTGTATTTTCTGCAGTCAGTCAGTAGGTGACGCCCTGTCAGAGAAAAGCTACACTCCTCACAAACGGATTCATCACCAAGTAGTAAGAGATACCGATGAGTGAGAGGACAAGACTAGAGGACAAGGCGGGTCAGGAAGACCTTGTCGCGCCTGACTGACCTACAGGAACTGCTCCATGACTTAACAGAGGATTTGATAAGTCGGAGCTCATTCTCTTCAACAACCAACCACTCATTGTTTCATACACTCAGAATCCTTGTCTTTTTTCTTTTTTTTTTTTTTTTTTTTGGGG